>JAQIUQ010004294.1:0-12500 GCA_030378365.1 Hybognathus amarus
GCAAATGTGCTCAGTTTCAGTTACATCTTGTTACCTTTTATTTCAGTGATACACTTTAGTGCGGTTTTCGTCTAGGCCGTGGAACACTGGACCAGCTCTATACCCTCTACAGGGTGCTGGAGGGCAGTGTTGTGCACTCCATACTCGGTCTCGGACTCTGTCTCGAGACCGTATTTTAATGGACTTGGTCTTGTCATGGACCTAGTGTACATTTTGACTCGGAATTTACTCGTCTAACATATTGGGAGTTGGGACTCAGACTTATTCCCGAGTCCCATTCAAAATATGTCATGATTGTTACTGTATGTTAATATTTCTTTAAATTTGTTGTTTGATTGAAACGTCCAATAATTGCTGACTTTCTTGTGCGTAACTGCGCATGACTTGAGACTATAATGTTCTGGGCATGCAAATGCAGCAGGACCCAGGTCAGATGTGATGTGGAGCCTCCGAGCTCAACTGTATATTGAAAATGTCTGCCTTATTATCCAAAATTCAGTTTGCATATAAGAGCCACACAGAATGCGGTGTGCAGTCATGTTCTGTAAAAGAGTACTTACAGATTGTAATAATTGTAAGTCATATTTATAAAAAAAATACCTTATTTTTACCATTACAGTGTATATGATTCCATGGTATATTTGGTTTACTGTTTGAGGATGGTGCCAATTTTATTATTACCACCAAATATTTTACATGTTCTTGAAGATATCTTTGGGTTTCAGACCCAACCTTAGGCTTATCTAACCTCTCTGGTCTTTGGTCTTGACTATAGACTCACGTCTCAACTTCTTTGGTCTCGGTTTCGACTTGGACTCGACTCTCTTCTGGTCTCGGTCTCGACTTTGGACTCGACCCTCTATGGTCTCGACTCGGACTCAGTAGTGAGCTGGTTTCGATTACAACACTGCTGGAGAGTTCAGTAGGAGTTTGCCCAACCAATCCAAATGTGCTTTGTGAATTTGGAGAAAGCATTCGACTGTGTCCCTTGCGGCGGCCTGTGGTGGGTGCTCTGGGAGTATGGGGTCAGGGTCCTTTGCCAAGGGCTAAGGTCCCTGTATGACCAAGAATGAGCTTGGTTCGCATTGCCGGCAGTTAAGTATGAAGCGGCTGGGAGGAGAATCAGCACCTCCAAATCTAAGGTCATGGTCCTCAGCTGGAAAAGGGTGGGTTGCCCACTCTCATCTTGGCGGAGAGTTCCTGCCTCAAATGGAGGATTTTAGGTATCTCTGGGTTTTGTTCATGAGTGAGGGAAGGATGGAACGGGAGAATTGACAGATGGATCAGCTTCTGCAGTAATGCAGTCAATGTACCGGTCTGTCATGGTGAAGAAAGAGCTGAACCGTAAGTCTACGTTCCTACTCTCACCTATAGTCATGAGCTTTGGGTCATGACCGAAAGGACAAGATCCCGGATATCAGGTGGCAGAAATGAGCTTTCTCCGCAGGGTGGCTGAGCGATCCCTTAGAGATGGGGTGAGAAGCTTTGGTCACTCGGAGAGAAGCTCAGAGTAGAGCCGCTGCTCCTCCACATCAGGAGGGGTCAGCTGAGATTGCTCAGGCATCTGTTCCGGATGCCTCCTGGATGCCTTCCCGGGAAGGTGTTCTGGGCGCGCATCTCACTGGGAGGAGACCCCGGGGAAGACCTAGGACACACTAGAGGGACTATGTCTCCCGGCTGGCCTGGGAACGCCTCGGTGTCTCCCCGGAAGAGCTGGAGAAAGTGTCTCAGGGAGAGGGAAGTCTGGGCATCTCTGCTGAGACTGCGGCCCCTCGACCCGGCCCCTGATAAGCGGAAAATGGATGGATGAATGGATGGAGGGGTTAACTTTAGACATTAACCATAAGTAACTTTGCAACTTACCAGTCATTCTGAATTATAAGTCAGCCTGTCTGCTTAATATCTGCCAACACTTATGCAGATACGATATTCTACTAAGTTTGCAACTACATTCAACTTATTCTGCTAACCCTAACATTCAACAGTTTACTAATATTCTAATGAGAGTTAGTTGAGATGGAGTTCCAAAGTTACTTAAAGTGGACCATAAAAGTATAACGTATTACTTTTCAACACTGCTTTTAAGAAATTTTGCGTTTACTTTAGAAACTCATGTGCAAAAGTTTTGAGTTCACTAATATATGGTAAAACTATATTGCAATTCTTTTGAGAGTGAACACAAAAAGTTTGCAAGTGAACACAAACTTTCCAGTTTCTCTGGGGAACGTGAAACTAGCGAGAACACAATGATTCTTGGGGAAAGCAAATGTTTAGCGAGCAAATGCAAATAAAACTTTGAAATATAATTTTCCCTTCTATGTCACCATGCACTGTAAAAAATAATCGTAATTTTAACGGTAAAATACTGTAAAAATTATGCAGTGCAAAACTGTTAATTGGTAAATAGAAAGTTTCCGTACTATACACGGTAAATAACTGTGATATAATTTTACAGTAAAATACCGTTACATTTACAGTTTTTGAAAATGAAAAAGTACAAATCATTGTATAATTTACAGTGAAAAACCGTAAATTGACATTCCCACAATTCCCTGTGACACTTCACATTTTATGTATTTTTGTTGAAATAACTATGGTTCCTCATAGTTTTATTTTATTTATTTTTTCTAATCAGTTATGTACATTAGGGTTTTATGTTACATTTAATGTTATTAAATTAATGTTTATTGCATTTTTTAATTTCATGTGTGTTACCATGATGGTGCTTAATGTTTGTGTGAATGACACTTTGCAGCTTCTTTAAATAAGTATTGCTTTATACAAGTATTCACTTTTAATGAGCTGTGATTCCTCATGTAACTCTCATCACTGCTGTGATGATTGTTGGTTGTCAGTGTATTACAATGGTCTAAAACAGATATCAATATGTCAATAAGTTGGTAAATCCACATTTTATCAGAAAATAAAATACGGTTTATTACTGTAAATTTTAAGTTAAGTCAGTAAAACCATTAACGTTCCTACCGCATTTTTAACGGTAAAGTTCTGGCAACCACAGCTGCCGTTTTTCTACCGTAACAAATACGGTTTATTTTTTACAGTGTGATTAGCGCTACCGGCTATGTTAGTTATTAAGTTGAATTGCAACTGAAAATGTGCCAAACCCTCAACCATTAGTTTCAACAATCAAATGCAAAACAATTAACTGCATCTAGAGTTTTGCTCAAGTGTTTGTAAACAGTGATGCAGCAGAAAAGGAGTTTCAGTAAACCTATTCTCAGATGAGCTGCCACATGAAACAGTTTAACACATAGGATTGTGTGCGAGCGCTTTCTATCTTGCAGAATACATCCTCAGGGGTCTGCATGAGAATGGTGATGCTATGACAATGAGGTGTGTGGTTAAAACCAAGCGTGGCAGGAAAAGGCTTCACCTTAACCCCTCACCCTGCCCCATACACTGTTGTAAGTCATCGGCCGCTTTGCCTTCCTGGAAAAATCTGCCTTTTCCGTAAGTTGCTTGGCCTCGCTCTCATATAGGTTACCCAGTTCTCATGCTATTCATGAGAAATAATCTTTAGATTCATGATAAAGAACTTTTTTGCTTGTGTCTTTTCCCCCAAATTGTTCCCTCAAGTCCCTGTATGTGTAACTTGTCATTGCCGGTTTTCATTGGAGGAGGCGCATCAGCGGAAATTTGCTTTACCGTCATGAGCAAAAACAAAAGTGTATCAAGTTTTGATTTAATCAGACACTTGAGGAAATATGCCGCAAAAAAAACAACCTCAAATGGAATTTTGTGACATGATGCGAAAGCCAGTAATTAAAAAATGTACCATAAATGTCGTAAAGGATTGATGTTTAGCCTACTTTGTTAGGGAATTTGACACTCTAATGAGAGTTAGTTCCAAAATTTCTTTCTAAAGTGGACCATCAAAATAGTGTAACCTTGATGAAAACTACTAACATGACACTGTTCAGTACATTTTCATTTTGTGTTAATTTTAATGTGAATTGCTATATGGTTTAGATTTATTCATATGTATTAACATTAAGTTAAATGTAAAATCAACTGTATAATAAATCTTCTGAATTAAATGAGGGTATAATGATCTAACCAAATTTAAATTATTCATTATGCAAGTCATGTCCAGTCATTGCAGGAAATGCTAAACTTATACTGCAAGCAAAGCCTTTTCCAAGACATTTTAATGTCACGAGAAGACAGCTAAAAAATCGTTTATCGTAAATTCCATGGAGGAAATATTTGCTTATTTGATAACTGACGTCAGCGGTAGTTGCATCAGTTTCACTTTACAGGTATGGGGAACCCTGTAATGCAAGAAAATGTGACCAAAGGTGCTAGAAGTCACACAATGACACTCTGAATGAGTAAGAGATCATCACTGCTGCTAAGTAACAACGCTTTGCTCTTGCTCAGTTTCCCAGAAGTGATGACTGCTAAGCAATTCTTGCTGCTGATGTATGAGGGGTTTTGGGGTCGAATCGTGGGTTGTAGTGCAGCGCAAAGCCCTAGTTCTGTTACCAAACTGTTGGAAAAATGGCGTATTTTTATGGTGAACGCAGACATCTCTGTCTGTATCTCTCTGACTCAGCATCCCTGTACATACTAGGGTTTACTAGTCTCACAATCGTTTTAATAAGGCCTGCTGTGGTCGGTGCATGCATGATCAAACCTATGCCAGACTTCAACATATGTCAATCTGAAACTTTGAGGTTTGTAAAAGTATAGCAAATGCTCTCATATAAAAGCTGTTTAATGGTTCTATGCACTTTCAAGTTCAACTTTTTTTTTTTATTTATTGAGCACGATTCTTGAGTTGACTTCATGGTGCTTCAAATGATTAAGCATTACATTCTCAGTTCTTCAGATCCGTGTTTGTTTCCTGCATTCTTCAAAGCACCAGAACAAGAATAAAACGTCGCCGTGCAACTTTAAAAGCATCTCCAATGGAATTCGAGCTGTACAAAATCTTGCGGTTGAAATTGAAACCATTTAAACACCGAAGGAGATGTACTCCTTAGATAATCTTCTGTAAAAAAGTAAACAACCCTTCATATTTTCTGTTTATGTAGTGGCATTAAGTAATCACAAACTTCCCATTCAGAATTCTACTCTAACCACACCTCAACCATTTCCTTTCTCTTCTTGAGACTCTAACACTGCTTAACACATTCACAGCTGGAATAAACTTAGGTTAAGACAAATATAAACACAGGTGGTAAATACAGCTTTCAGGTTTCATTTGAAAATGCTTTACTTTCAAGTATCGCTTTCATGCTCCAAATCTGGAAATGTTTCAATGACATTATGAATATCAAATGTTAAATGTCACAGTGCATTTAAAGAAGTAGTTCACTTTTCAAAAAGCTTTTTTTGATCATTTACTCACCCCCATGTCATCCAAGATATCCATGTCTTTCTTTCTTCAGTCAAAAAGAAATTACGTTTTTTGATGAAAACATTCCAGGATTTTTCTCCATATAATGGACTTCAGTGGGAACCAAACGGATCAAGGTCCAAAAGACGGTTTCAGTGCAAACTGCAAACTGTTCAAAGGGCTTTAAACGATTCCAGACAATTAATCAAGCGAAACGATCGCTCATTTAAAATATAATTTAAAAATAATATTATTTAAAATTTAAAAATAATTTAAAATAAATAACAAAGTTTAAGTTTTATAAGCTCAAATGCTCGCCTTGCTCTGTTCTGTGACTCTCCTGTTCGAACTCATTCATCAAAATGAACAAATCTTCATTTGTCATTTGGTTAATTCAACGAACGAAACGAACAAATTGACTCGGAAAAAGATTTTCATTTTGATGAACGAGTTTGAACAGGAGAGTCACGACGCGCATCACAGAACAAAGCAAAGGCGAGCATTTGAGCTTATAAAACTTAAAACTTTGTTATTTTTTATTTTTTAAATGAGCGATCGTTTTGCTTGATAAGACCCTTATTCATCATCTGGAATCGTTTAATCCTCTGGGGTTGTTTATTTAACAGTCACACTTGGGGTGTTCGGGTCCAAATGGACCCAAAGGGCAGGATTCATATTAAAAAAATGAGCATTTTTATCACCCAATAGCACATTTTTATCACTATAGTGGATTTACAGTACAGCTCTCTGTAGAAAGGCTTGGGGATTCTAGTGATTTTTGCAAATATATACCAAATTATTTTTAGGTTGTTGATTTTTAAAATATAAAAACATTGTATGTGTGTGTGTGTGTGTGGCTGTGTCTGTTTTGCACTCTTGATGTTTTATAGATTCCCAAAGACTATTTTTGTCTTGTTTTTTGTTTGTTTGGTTGGTTTACTTTATATGGTAATTTGAAGTGCCACTTTTAATTTATTATACAATCAAATCTGAACATTGCATTGGAAAGAGAACAAATGGAAAGCATTTTGTTACCCAACGTTTAATTCTAACTTATTCTAACTTAATAAAAATGCAATTCTTTCAGTTTTCGTATTTTTGACAATTTCACATTCATTTCCTATGGGGGTCCATTTGAACCCGAAGGTCCTGAGTGACCACTTAGACTGTTCACATCCTGTCCCCAATTTTTTTGTGTGTTCACATACCTAACACCATAAGTCACCTAGTTTCGTAACATTCCGATGAAGCTGTGAAAACAGCTAAAAATTCAAAACAGATTTATGTAATCTGAATCTATGAGTGTGAAAGTGTATAAAAGTGTGTCTGTGTGTGTGGCTGTGTGTGTTTTGCACTCTCTGGGGCTCTATCTTGCACCCGGCGCAAATGAGCTCTATACACTGACGCATTTATCATTCCTATTTTGCACTCGCGCAAAGCGGGCTTTTTTCCTCCACAGACGCACGTCGGTAAACTCAACAAATGAACTTGTGCTTCCGTGGGCGGGTTGGCGCAAAAAGGAGGCGTGTGTCGGCGCAAACAATCCCTGGTGCTATTTTGCAGTTCCAGAAAACAATTGCGCCAATGACCAGAAAAAACCTGGTCTAAAGTCAGTGGCGCGTTGCGCGTATATTCAGATGCTATTTTAAGCGTGCATGCTTGGCCATAATACAGAGTGTGAACAACGCGATACACTGTAGATGATTCTCTCATCAACACAGATGCATTTTACTTTTGCAAATGATACATTATTATACGGAAAAATATATAAACATGAGGGAAATCATTGTTGTGTCCATGATGATGGGAAAAACAGGCATAAAGCTTACACATTTACCCAAATTATTATATGCATGTTTAACCCGAAGCTAATTTGGGTGGGTTTGTCCCATCCCCAGTGTCCCTTCTCTTTCTTTTACGGCCCTGACGAGAACATCGTTCTCCTCGGCTGTGAACCGATGCTGAAGCGCGCCTGGTAAATGCGCCGTTAAAATAGAATTGCGCCACGGAACAAGCGCATCTCGTTCATCATGCTCTTAAAGGGAATGTGATATGACGCTCTTATTGGTTTATTTCCGTTACGCCCAAACCACACCTATGAATAATGAAGCTACTCCAGACCAACCCCTTTTAGATTTGCGCCAGGCGCAAGAGGCATTTATCCCGCCGGGAAAATAGCAACAGCGCCGGGATCCGCCCACAAAGTTAATTGCGCTTTGCGCTTTGACACTTGCGTTTCAGATCGTTAAAATAGGGCCCTTGATGTTTTATAGATTCACCCCTTCACTGTTGTGTGCTTTTTTTATGGATTGTGGCTGATTTGTAGATTGTACGCACCAAAAAACTCAGTTTTTCACATTTGCCAATTTCCCATTCATTTCCTATGGGTCCATTTGGACCCGAACACCCCAAGTGTGACTATTTTTTTTACAACCACTTAGACTGTTCACATCCTGTCCCCAAATTTTTTGAGATGTTCATATACCAAATACCAACAAAGTCACCAAATTTCGGATCATTCCGAAGAAGCTGTGATTTTTTTAAAAAATGTATTTGAATGCTTTCAGGGTCCATTTGGGCCAGAACAACTCCAGAGGGTTAAAGCCCTTTGAACAGTTTGCACTGAAACTGTCTTTTGGACCTTGAACCGTTTGGTTCCCACTGAAGTCCATTATATGGAGAAAAATCCTGGAATGTTTTCATCAAAAACCTTCATTTATTTTCAACTGAAGAAAGACAAACATGGACATCTTGGATGACATTAGAGGTGAGTAAATTATCAACAAAATATTTTTCAAAAGTGAACTACTCCTTTAACAGATGAAAAAATTACTATGTTTCATCATCAAATGAACGTGATAAAATTTCACTGAGCTATACTTCCTCGTCTGAGGATGGCGAGTAGCAGCCGAGTCCCAGTAAATGCTCAGTTTTAGTCTCCGCTTTAGAAGGCCACCGTGTTCCTTCTTTTGCCGCTGCCTGTGCAAGCGGGAGGCTGTGGAGGTTGGGCAGGCCGGAGAGCAGCACTCGTGTCAGTGTGCCGGTGTCCTGCTGCTGCCCGGCGAGAGCCACGCGCGAACCTGCCACAGCCACCGCGGAGCCGGGCCCGATCGAAGCACAGCGGGAGGTCCTGGGCCGGGGGATCGAAGGCTTGGGTGGTAACAGAAGCTGACGGGGTGGGAAGCTCTTGTATATTAGTGAGAGATGTGTGGTTTCCTGCCGCTTTGGGGTTGGTGTCCTCATTAACATCCTCCTCTCCTCTGCTGGGGCCCTGGGAGGCGCAGCTTTTTGGCTAAGAAAAAGAAGATAGAATAATGACTACATTTACATCTAGTTCAGAATCTATAATCAGGTTGAGATTTTATTTTGGAGTTTACATGATCTACAGCTACTGGAATTTTCCTGCATGTACATGTAATCACTATCTACTTTTCCTGCCATTATCTTGTGAAAATATTGGAGATGCTCTTTATTATGATCAATTTTAGTCATTTAATCAACTCTTTATCAGTTTAGTTCTTTCAACAGCACACAAGATTTTTAGAAAAAGCAAACTGTAAGTCATATATATTTATTTATTAATACTGACTGTATATAAAAAAGCTAGTTTAAAAATCTCACAATAGCTAGATTTTTCACTGTCTATGACTCACCCAGAATGCCCTCTGTTTAATTACGAACTGATTATACATGCATATGCCACCTGTCTCATTCAGATTACTATCAACCATATTAGCTTAATCTGTATGGCAATTAGATGATTGTGTATACATAAAAACGTAAGTTCTTGTTCATGTACAACTCCGTTGACCCTAAATGTAACATTAGTATTAGTGTTTTCTTGATGCATAGTACCTAAACTGTGAATTCTTTATATTTATTTATCTTGGTGCATTGCTATTTTTGTGCACATCGTTGTTTTTGCATGCTGATTTAACACAGTCTCATCCGCAAGACGTCATACAACTGACGCTTTGACCATACGTCAACATCCGGCGTTTTAGGGTACCCTTTAACGTTAGTTAGATGATGATCCAGGGCGTCATACAACTGACGCTTTACCTTTAACGTCAGTTGAGTGACGGGGTAGGTTTAGGTCTGAGGTAGGGTTAGGATTAGATAACGTCATCTAACCGACGTTTAAGGGTACCATAAAACGGCGGATGTTGACGTATGGTCAAAAGTTCTGTTCCGTCTCTGAACTGCGCCCATGGCAACGGTGATATACTAGCAGCGCCGCAGTCTGTTAACCAGAAATAACAGACCACATTATACATTACAACTCAACCAAGCCACGTAAAAACAAGCAAAACTAACCCAAGAAAACAACGACGCTATAAACATTGCTATGATGATGCCGATGCACGTAAATGCCCGACGAACAGCGGGAGGTCGATGGAAACATGGCTAGTGTCATTTTCAAACAGCGTGGGAATTAAAGATCAGATTTAGATTCGTTTTGTGGAGACAAAAACACTTGGCCTCAATTATAAAAGGCCAAGAATAAATGAAACCAGATGAACTCAGATAGCTATCTAATCAGTAAAAACCCATTAAGTTTGAATGTTGAAGCAAGTGAACTGAAGAGACTAGTCATTTGAAAGCATGAACTGACAGGTGTGTTGGCTGCTCGGCTCCTGCCTCCTCTTGGTGTATGCTCAGGTTCCCAAGGCTTGTGTTTGCAGGAAGGGTCTTATGGAGCGCAGTTTCTTGAGGTAGCGCTTGTATTCTCTCGAGTTCTTCAATGTGCAGACGAAACTCGTCTATCTTCCTCTCTGGGTAGTGAGATAACTGTGACTGCTGCAAAATACAAGCGCAACTGTTTTTAGTTATCAACAAATCGGTATATTTCTAAACCAAATGTGAAACACTTGTGATCAAACAGACCATATCTTTAATCTCTTTGGTTTGTGCATGTTATTTTTAAGTATGTGCACCCAGCAAGCAATAGCAATCATTTCAGCATCTTGACTATAGACACGATCAGAGTTGGGCTCTTAGAAACCCACTATAACCTTGAATTTGGTTGTTTTTTGCCAAAATAACTAGCAAGATGAATGATATTCCATCATGTAAGCAACGTAAACAGAGATTACAAGGTGTTTGTATCATTTCTTTGACATTTTCTATGGTTAGACAATAGACATCTATGATGTTCACTAACAGCCCAAAATTTAATCTTGACATCAGGGCTGTTTTTGGACGGCTATTAAATGCAAAATTGCTTCCTGAGCAAGATCAGTATCAAAAACTGAGCTTGTCAGTCCCTTTGCCAAACTCAAAGGATCTTCAGATTTTTGACTGGTACTGCTCAATTACAAATCAATCTAGATTACGATCAATCTTGAACAGTTTATTACAGGATGTTTTCTAAAGTGACAGGAAAGAAAAGGGTTCTTATCTCAATGTGGGTAGCTAACCCCCAATAAGTCATGGGACCCCGAGACAGCAAATAAGGGTAAAGACACAAGACTAGAAGATGAATATGAGTCCACTTACACTGTCCTGAGACATTAGAGCAGAGGAAAAGAGGAGAGACCAGGCATAAAGGCCAAAGCCCAGAGAAAAGCTGTATCCAAATTCGTTGTGCGTACACTACCGGTCAAAAGTTTAGGGTTGGTATGATTTTTTATGTTTTTAAAAGAAGTCTCTTCTGCTCACCAAGGCTGCAATTTTTTTGATAAAAAATACACAAAAAACACAGTAATATTGTGAAATATTATGACAATTTAAAATGACTTTTTTATGTTAATATATATTAAAATGTAATTTATTCCTCTGAAAA
The DNA here is from genome assembly GCA_030378365.1 of Hybognathus amarus. Taxonomy (NCBI): domain Eukaryota; kingdom Metazoa; phylum Chordata; class Actinopteri; order Cypriniformes; family Leuciscidae; genus Hybognathus; species Hybognathus amarus. The sequence continues at coordinate 11,148 of JAQIUQ010004294.1, forward strand.
AAAGCTGAATTTTCAGCATCATTACTCCAGTCTTCAGTGTCACATGATCCTTCACAAATCACTCTAATATGATGATTTTATGCTCCAAAAACATGTATGATTATTATCCATGTTGAAAACAGTTTTTTACATTTTTATTTCAGGATTCTTTGATGAATAGAAAGTTCAAAAGAACAGCTTTTATCTGAAATGGAAAGCTTTTGTCACATTAAACACTACCCTTTAAAAAAGTTTCGGGTCAGTAAGAATTTGTATTTTATTTTTGGGGGAAATAAATAAGAAATCAATACTTCTATTCATCAAGGATGAGTTACATTGATCAAAAGTTACAGTAAAGACATTTATAATGTTAGAAAAGATTCTAATTAAATAAATGCTGATCTTTTGAACTTTCTATTCATCAAAGAATCCTGAAATAAAAATGTAAAAAAACTGTTTTCAACATGGATAATAATCATACATGTTTTTGGAGCATAAAATCATCATATTAGAGTGATTTGTGAAGGATCATGTGACACTGAAGACTGGAGTAATGATGCTGAAAATTCAGCTTTTTTCAGAGGAATAAATTCACATTTTAATATATATTTTGAATAATCATTCAGCAAGCTTTATTTCAGGGGTTGCGATGATTTTTTTTTTTTTTTTTTGCGACCAAGTAGCCACGAGTTACTACTCTTGAGGCCACAAGTATCTATATCTGGTATGGTACCCTCAACCAAGTCCCTTAAAGGGATACTCCACTTTTTTTGGAAATAGGCTCATTTCACCACTCCCCCAGAGTAAAACAGTTGAGTTTTACCATTTTCAAATCCATTCAGCCAACTTTTTATTCTTTTAAATCTTTTTTTTTGTTTAGAAGAATATCGTAACAGACAAATTCATCTGACTTCCATGTATATATTTTTTCCTACTATTGAAGTCAATGAGACCCGAAACTGTCTGGTTAATGTGATCTTCTAAATATTAGAAGTGTGCTAAATGGATTTGAAATGGTAAAACTCAACTGTTTAGCTCAGGGGCAGTGACAATGACTTATTTGCGAAAAAAAAGTAGAGTGTCCTTTAAATCACCTTTCTTCCCATTCTGATCACCTCGACCATCGGCCATAAAGGCATTGACTTTCTGCTATGTGATTGGCTGATGAGACATCTTTAGTTAACAAGCAATCTGAACAGGGGAACCTAATCAAGTGGTGCGCGTGTGTTTGTTAGTTAGGGTCCGATAAGGTATTACACGGATAGATGATAGTACTATCTTGCTACTTTTCACGTGTTGACAGTATGATTAGTACCTGAAATGGTACTCGATTCTCCTTCTTAATGCTCGGCATCCACTTCGTCACAGCTGCGA
>JAQIUQ010004294.1:20000-213659 GCA_030378365.1 Hybognathus amarus
TCCAGCAGCTCGGCAACCGCTTCAGTGTGACCGCTCTGGCTCGCGAGGTGCAGGGGAGTGAGTCCGTCCTGGGTGATGGAGTTAATCTGAGCCCCCACACGCAACAATAGCGCCATCAACGCTGGCTGGTTATGTGATGCACTCAGATGGAGAGGAGTCTGATCTTTGGGGCCACTGATGTTGGGGTCTGTGCCCTTATCCAACAATATCTGGATTTGAACAGAAGAGTTCAGCTTATAATGCACTTTAGTGACCCAAAGAGCAGCTTTGATTATTGCTGTAGATTATAACATTTCTGATTTTCAAGTTGTTCAATACCTTTAAGAGTTTCTTTTTTCTGTCGAACACAAGTTTTTTTTTTATTTTATTTTTTTTTTGGGGAATGTTGGAATGTGGTAACCAGGCAGTTTTTTTTCTACTATGGAAATGAGTACAATCAACTGTCTGGTTAACAACATTCTTTGTTTACAGTTTTTTTTTTTTTTTTTTTTACTAACACTTTAACTTTTCAGAACCTTGATGTCATTTTTTACATTTTTTTTTTACATTTTTTAGACACAACTCACAACCAATGAACAAAATGTACATTTTTCAAAACTCTTACCCTTTTCTCAATTGCTTGGGTACAATACACGTAAAACTTAGATCATTTGTTCATTCAACATAAATCACTTGTTCAATATGACACAACTTAACATCAAAGTACGAATTTCAAAAGGCAATTCACACGTTACATTTCAAATGAGTGTCTATTCATTTCCTTACAATGATCTGACTATCGAATTGATAAAGCTGCTTAATGCATAGACACACAATCTTCCATGTTCACAGTAAATCATGAAAGTTTCAAGATAAGAGATTCATTGTCACCAATTCAAGCGTGGAGCATGAATCAATTAGACTTACAATATCCGTGGATGTAGCCTAATATTTTATATTTTTGCTTTAATTCCTATGTTGTGATTGTACTGTAGTGTTTTGCATCAATACATCACACACTTTGTTCAATGATTCCACTATGTGTGTATTCTCTCTACTACTGCAGTGCTTTTACAGAGATGTATATTTTACTGTACATGTAGTACCATAATGAAACTTGTATCACCTGATTCTGTTCTACAATATTTAATGATTGTACGAACAATGACACAGTGTAAACTATCGGGTTGCTTGTGTGTGGGTGATCTATAGTTATGTTTTCAATGGTATTTTACAGTAAATTAGTTCTTTTTTAACTAATGATTGTGCAAGTGCAAGATCTCTTTAAATATGTGAATGCACAATGCAGTGTTTTAAACATTAGACAGCCAAAATATATTTTACAATTTTAAAAAAAAATTTTTACTATAAAATCAAAGTTATGTTACAAATTTGAAGTTATCACAAAAATTGAAGTTCCCATGAGATTTTGTTTAGGCGTCAGTACCAAAAACAGCCACCGGGTGCCATTGAATTCCATTGATTTTAGTTGTATACATTCTGCCTTAACAAATTAATACATTTCTGTCCAAATCACAATTTTGTCACAAAATTTGGAACCTATGAGACTTGGACCTTTCTCAACAATATGTGTTCTGTCAAGATTAGAAAAGGTTTTGATCATAAATTATGAAATGTGATGATGCCCCAAAAGGAGAGAGTCTGATAAAATAAGTACCGTTTGTATGGTAACTAGGGTTGGGTATCGAGAATAGAAATTGATTGAACAGGGACTAACTTTTCGTTTTCCCGGAATCGATTCAAAAGTTAAAATTTCGATTGCTAGTTTCGATATTCACTGTCCGCCGACTGAAAGAAGAAACCGCTGAATCAGACACCAACGAAGAAGCGTCTACCAGAAGTGTTGGCATAACAGCGCGAGTCGAACATGAGTAGCTTACGTGGGCAGGTCCAAAGTGTGGCTTCACTTTCTAAAAATAACGATATCTCTGCAAAATTATGTAACAAGGAGTATTTGTGACAGAAGGAGTATTTCCTTCAGAAAAGACCGCTGGTTCGAAAAGGTTAGCTAAATTTTTTTGACCCTGCCTCTTAAAAGGATCGTAATCGAGAATCGTTAGGAACCATCAGAAACGAAGAATCAGAATAGAGAATCGTTTAAATTCAAACAATACCCAACCCTAATGGTAACGGAATATTAAATTATAAAACGGTCTTCACAGGATGAATTCTGAGTTTATAAGATTTCAAATGATAAAATTAGGTTAAAAGGATAAAATATTAGGATAAAATTATACCTTATAAACTCAGAATTCATCCTGTAAAAACAGTTTTATGATAACTACTAAAATATGTGATATAATAAAAAAGGCGATTAAAAAATAATATTATATTTTAGAGGATTATATATATATATATATATATATATATATATATATATATAATTTTTAGAGGATAATATTATACTTTTTTATTGAAAAAAAACTGGATTATATGTTTTATTATGAACTTTTACCATAAAAACAGAAGTTTCAATGATTAAAAGTGGGTACATCGACTTTGTCAGACCTACTGTTATGATAGATGCAGATTTTTTGAGGTGCACTCTTGTCATAAATTCATCAAATTACTCTTCCTACATATTTATAACACAAAACAGGGGTAGAATATCTATTTAGATGTCTTTGACCTTTCCAACGATATAATTAGTCATAATGATTTAATAGAAATATAGTGAAGTGAAGTTAGGCGTCCCAATTACGGGTACAGTCTAAGCCATTTACCTGTGCTATTTGCATGCTGCCACTTTGGATGGCCAGGTGAAGAGCAGAGATCTGGTTTGGCAGTTTCTCATCCAGTCTGGCCTTTTTTGACACCAGCACTTTGAGGGCCTCCGCATTCCCCAGCTCCGCGGCTAGAAGCACAGGTGTGTATCCAAGTTCGTTAAAGCCATTAACATCCGCACCATGATCAATGAGCGCAGCCACAACCCCGTCCAAGTTCCTCCGTACCGCTTTAAAAAGAGCCGAGTTCATCTCACTCTGAGACATGGACATCTGGACGTACCGCAAAAACAGAGACAACAGAGACTTTCTGTTCAGCTCAAAGGCAGCGTCCACGATCACAGAGTCCACTCGGGCTCCGGCCTTCAACAGCACAGCGGCGGCTTCTCGTTTCCGTGGCGAACGGCGTGATGAAGAGCCGTTTTCTTTGACCATCTCGGGTATCTACCAAAGCGCCGTTTTCAGAAGAACCTCCGCCAGTTTCGCCTCATCCTCAATGGCCGCCATGTGCAGAACAGTTGTCTGATTCTTGAGGCTCTTCTTCTCTTTCAGAGCACTAGAGCTTTGACCGTACTCGCATGTTGATTTTGAGCAGCCAGATGGAAAGGTGTCTTGGACGTGTGGTCAATAGCATGGATGTCGGCCCGGCCTTCACGAGGGCCAGAGCAACATCAGTATGGCCCCGTTCTGAAGCTCTGTGCAGGGCAGTACGGCCCTCCGTGTCCTTTAAGGTCAGTTTGGCCCCCTGTCTGAGCAGGAAGTACACAATGGCCTCCTTCCCATATTCGGCAGCGAGATGTAGCAGGGAGTCCGAGGACGAGCGAGAACTATTGACATCCAAACCTTTGATAAGCTTCTGAAGGAGATGGAGATCACCTGAGGATATGGCTCTGATGATGGCGTCATGATCTCCTTCAGATTTGGGGATTTGATTTTGTTCGATTGAAGACGTAGCTTCGGTCTGCAGTATAGACTTCGGCTGGGTTCTTTCAGGATTAAGCTCCTTGTTTGATTTTGAGTATTTGACGAGACCTTGTTTGTCTTTCTCCAGCAGATATCCAATCAGCTGTCTCCGTGCGTCTTTAATGCCCTCATTAACCCCACCCACGTAAGTTCTCATGTGCTGGTAAAGGTCAGGCTCCGCTCTTTTCAGACAAGGGTAGAAGAAGATCCGGCAGGCACGTTCTCCTCTCGCGATCAAGACGTTTAACATCCTGGAGTTCTTTTCCTCTTGCGCGGTGATGCTGGACATCATGTCTCGGCTGTCTGGTTGAAGGACTCCGTTTGCAATTAGGAGATCCAGCAAGTCCTCTGTATTTGAAATGCCATTGACCAGCTCGCTTTTCTTCATGCGAATGACTTCGATCGCATAGGGATTGGTAAAGCTGGTTGAACCCATGTCAGCCTCTTGAGCTTCTGTAGCAGTGAGCTTCTGTAAACGGATCTGTGTAGCCACGACAAATGAGACCTGCATCTGAAAGAACCTGATTTTCTACGTCTTTATCACTGAGAGGAAAATCGTCTCTTAGCAACAATAGGAAGTAAACAATAGTAAAAATCAGGATTAGGTTTGGGACCTTTCTGAAATAAACTGTTAATATAACTATTAAGTGAAAAAGGCAGATTGATTACCTATTTTGATAACATTTTTGTTAGTTTACGTGGTTCTTTCTCTATTCGGCTTCCAGAAACCTGCTGCGTGGAGACTGTAACCATGACATGGATTGTCTTTTGTATTTGAGTTTACAACAGTGCCCATGCAGTTTGATCTTGAATCAGATATTACCCTAAAAAGAAGAGTGCTTAATTGTTTTTAATGTGCTTTTGTAGTGTACTTCAAATTAATGAAATAAAGGCCACTTTACTTAAAGTACATTTTCTCACACTGATTTTGTTCCAATGAGTTTCTTTCTCCGGTTGAACATAAAATAAGATATTTTGGAGAATGTTGATGGAACTCTTCTAGAAAATAAAACTATGGAAGTCAATGGATCCATCAACTGTTTGGTTACACATATTTTTCAAAATATATTTTTGTTCAATAGCTCATATAGGTTTGGAACAACATGAGGGTGAGAAAAATATGACATTTCATTTCTGGGTGAACTATCCCTTTAAGTTTGTTTTTAATAATATTTTGTCACTTTTTAAAGTAAACTTATTTTGGTTATTCAATATTGCATTTGAAGTTCATATTGGTTCATAAACCAAAACTGCAACTTCATCATTAAAATTGTGTAGCCTAATTACTTGAATACATTACATACAGGTATTAATAGAAATTATAACCCCTTAACGGTCACTTGCCCGTATACGGGCAATCTAAATTGACTTCACTATATTACTATTAAATCCTAATCTAGTCATGACAAACTATATATCGTTGGAAAGGTCTAAGACTCCTAAATAGATATTTTAGCACATTTTTTTTCTTACAAATTAGGAATGAACAGTAATATATGAATTTATGACAAGAGTGCACCTCAAAAAATCAACGTCATTACAGAAGTTTCTGACCTTTGTCACAAAAAGTCGACGCACACACTTTTAATAATTGAAACTTTGGTTTTTAGTGCTAAAAGTTCATAATAAAACATAATTAGTATTTGTCAATAAAAAATATATATATTTTAAAAAGTAAGGTAAGAAGTCCTCTAAAAAGTATAATATATTATATATATTTATATTTTTTATATGTGTGTGTGTATATATATATATATATATATATATATATATATATATATATATATATATATATATATATAATTATTATTATATCACATTTTAGTAGTTATCATAAATTAGGTATCATTGAAAGCTTATGAACTCAGAATTCATCCTGTGAAAACTGTTTTGAAATTGGACGTTGCGTTACCATAGAAACGGTATATTTTTTATTAGGCCCTCTCCCTTTTGGGCATCATCTTTCATAATTTATTATCAAAAGCTTTTCTAATCTTGACAAAACACATATTGTCAGAAAGGTCTGAGTCTCAAGGTTCCATATTTAGTGACCGAAAGTGATATTTGGATAGAAATTTGTTATGGCAGAATGCATAAAATTAAATTCAATGGAATTCAATGGCACCCGGTGGCTATTTTTGGTATAACACCTAAACAAAATTAACATTTCTAAAAAAAATTTAGAACACAACTTGGTTAGATGTATAGCTTTCATTTTATAGTAATTTTATAGTTCAAAAATATTTTGTAAAATATGTATTTTATATTAAGAAATATATGAAGAGTTCAGATGCAAAAGCCTCTAAATGCCATTTGAAATTTTCTTCTAAAATGACCATTTTTATCAAGCTTAAGTTCAGTAATTTCACTTAAATGACAATTAATAGGTAATCTTCATTGCATTTATGTGAAATTACTGAACTTTAATATACAAGGTTTATAAAAATTATCATTTTAGAAGAAAATTTAAAATGGCACTTAGAGGCTTTTGCATCTGAACTCTTCATATATTAAATAAATTATATTTGATTTACTGTAAATTATAACTTGCATAACTTTTTCATACTTTGATTTTTTTAAGTGCTTTCACTTTAGTAATAATCTGCTGAGTGTTTTCTTTAAACAAGACCAAACTTGGGTATATATTCCAAAGCATTCTTGAATTACAACCATTTAAGTTTGTATAGTGCATTTTAATGTCAATTATCAAAAAGGGGGTGACAGGTAAGGGGTTAAAGTATGGTATATTAGTCCATAAATGATTGTCCATATTTCTGCAGTAGGTACACTCTCCATATTTCAAAGACAATAGAAGTAACTCTAAATTGCATATAAAGTTGGTCAAGAAAATAACACCAAATGTTTAGCTAATTTCATTTAATATAAATTTAAACTATAATACATTTCATTAGTTGTATCTAACGAATGATTAAGTGTCGGAAAATGTTACAATTAGTTTGCTAAGTTGGGCTAAGTTTTACTACACATGCTAACATTTAAAACCAAATATAATGGTAGTAGGCGGACAAAAAATATAATGTCAAAAGTTTTTTAAAATCAAGCTAAAACTATTTATTATGATGTTGTCACTGACTAATAAACTTTTAGGTTTGTTGACCTTCAAATCAGTATGTATTGACCTACTATAAAAAGGCCACTTTTCAGAGATTCTGCTTATATTTTGTTGGTAATAGAATGTGTTGTGTATTTTAGTAAAGTCCTTGCTTCAGTTTGATAATGTGCCGGGTCAATGATCAACCTTCTTCTTCCAAAAGAGTGCACAAGAGGTCTGTCAGTCTTCTGGAGATTTAGTCTGAGGAGTTCCACTTCCCGTAATACACACACCCACTAGTTTAGATGATGTGAGATCTTCCGACCGCGCGCTAGCCTTATATGGATAGGTAGATGTTGGTTTTCCGGTATGATGTCACTCGTTCTACCAAGTTTTAGTGGTGAAATAAAGAGGATTTGAAAGATGCTAAATATTAATCTGTGTTGGTGACCTTAATACGAAATTAGATTTTATTTTTTTTATTTTTTTTTTTACTTTTTGTGTATGGTGACGTGCATTAAAAAAAAAAAAACTTCCCACAAAACAAATATAGGCTAACGGTGGAGATCCATTATATTTCTATACATGTATATGTATAATTATTTAAAGATTAGGGTCTTCTATTTGCGTAAAGTCATGCCGAAGTTAACAGTCTGATCAGACTCCTAGAAACTGGAATCACAAAAGAAACAAGCGGCTGCTTCAGATTAATAAAGTTTAGGCCGGAGGGCGCCCTCTGCTGGTGCACTGCTGAACACTGCATCGTCATTATGATGAGAACTTTAGTGATTTCAGTTGAGACAAATACAATAACGTGATTAAAGGCGTGCATACTTCGTTTTAACAGTTTAGTACTGAATTTAGTACTGAATTGTTTGAGGATGATTTATTAATTTCAGCGTTATTGCACCTGACAATCACATTTTAAGGGATCATTTTATGCTTTTAAGCTTTAATTGTTTGTAAGAGCATGCATTCTGATTAAAATGTGGAATGGAAACCGATCACATTTAATAGGCCACCACCGTTTAATGACATGGGTTAAATCATTGTAGTTTTGACAGAACTTTTGGATATCATCAGCTCTATTATTCAATGTGGACATTTCAAAACAGACGTGTTTTGAGTCTCTCCCAAAACACGTTTGTTTGTCTTGGTCTACACACACACACACACACATTGGTGCAACAGCATTATGAGGACTCTCCATAGGCGTAATAGTTTTTATACTGTGCAAACTATTCTATCCCCCTAACATGTAACTCAATCCCTAAACCTACCCATCACAGAAGACATGCTGCATTTTTTTATTTTTTAATAAAACATTGTTTTTTTTATGTTTTTTAAGCCTTTTTAGATTTATGAGGACTTTTGATATGTCCTCAAACCACCAATAAGTTGTAATACCAGTGTAATACACATGTCATTATACAAACTTGTGTCCTCATAAGTCACATAAACAAACCCACACACACACACACGAGAAACCGAGACATTGTTTTTCGTTTCACATACTTTATTACAGTTCATAAATATTGATTAGTTTCTGATGTGCTCAGAAAACAAACATAAAAAATTATATTGTATATCTTTACTTACAAATGGTAAACTTAAGTACTCCTGGTTGATCTTATTTACAAATAACAATGAGTGAAACCTCATTAATGAACTTTTTTTCAGAAAAAAAAAGGAAAAAGAAACGGCTGAAATTGGAAAAAAAGAAAAAGAAGGTCAATTCCATTCAGTTTAAGAACAAAAAAAAGTTACAAAGTGTAACTCAGACGAAGTCAGGCAGCTTTTTAGGCAAGAGTTTAGCGGACAGAACTTCTTGCTTGGTAAGCCAGACATGAATATCCCTACTCGTGTCCCCTGTTTTACTCCTATAATACCTGAGCGCTCCTCGGAAGCGTACAGGTCCATGCACAACCTGCTCGAAGTGAACAAGGATAAGTCTCTTTTCTCGTCGGGAAGTAAAACATGTAACAGAGTGAGTCTCATGCTCTCTGTCGCTGTCTCTGTCGGACCGAGTCGGAGAAGTTTAGCCCTCCTCTAAAGTCCAGTCAGAACATCCTTTTACGGCACGCGGCCGGCCGGACGCTCCCGGTCCCAGCGGGCTAACGCCAGCAGTCGCGCCGGCTCGCAGTTTGTCCCATGTAAGTGAACTCAAATGTCCTCCGGTTCTTCTCAGAAGGTCTGCAGCTGCTGCGTCAACATGAGCTGGCAGCCGCTGTTGACGTGGTTCATGACTTTCTGCTTGAGTTGGGCCACCTGATCGCGCAGCATGTTGGCGGTGGACGCGAGCTCGGAGTTCTGCGACTTCAGGTTCTTGACTTTGTCCTCCAGCCGGGAGATCCTCTCCAGTTTCCTCTTCCGGCATTTGGATGCGGCGATTCGGTTCCTCATGCGCTTCCTCTCGGCTTTAATCCGCTCCTGGCTCTCCATGTCAATGGGGGAGAGAGGCGGGGTCTCGCCGGGCATCTCCGGGACCGTCTGGGGCTCCTCTTTCAGCGCCTGGAGCCGCGGGTGCTGGACGGGCAGCGGCGCATTGACGCTGTGCTGCGGCTGCGGCGCGCTCGTGAAGCTCATCGCGGGGTTGGTGGCGGGGTTAAACGTGTTCAGGTCCGCGTACACCGGCGGATCGGGGCGCATGGACGAGCTGTACACCGCGCCACCTGCTATGGATGCCACGGGTGCCATGCTGTTGTTGATGGTCGTTTGGGGAGCCGAGGTGACGTTGGGCATGTGCTGGTGATGGAGCTCGGCCAGCGCCCTCACGAAGCCCTCCGCGAAGCCCTCCTGCTCGTCGGTCACGTTCTTGGGACACAGAAACTGGGTCGGAGTCGGCGTTGTAGTGATCAGGCCGTTGCTGGACTGGATGATGAGCCTCTCCAGCTCCGGCGAGGCCAGTTTGAGCAGCCCCACGTCGGGCGAGGTGAGGATCTCGTTGGCTTTGGCCCTCAGGTGGGGCTTCAGGTTCCCGGCCGGGTCGGTCAGATTCAGCGTCATGTTGTGTTTCAGAGTTTTGTGGTTGTATCCAAAAGCGCCGCTGTCATGCTGAGAGAAAGCGCTGTTTACGGAGTCATCGTAGAAAGTAGTTTCCATCTTGGTAGACATAGAAGATAAACGAAACTTGTTCGTTTAAAAACAGTCTGTCTGTCCTCGGAGACAAAAGCGGGAAGAGTCGCAAAGTTTCGAGCTCGCTCCGTAAACTCCCCGTCCCGCGAGAAACTTACTGCGTAAAGTTATCGCTCAGTGTCCCGAGCTGTTCTTCCTCTTCGTCTCGCGGATAGAAGCTCTCCCTCCGCCGCGCTGTTCGGGGATGCCGGTGTTTCAACAGCGAGGAGCCCAAAAGTGTTCTTGTTTATGTTAGTTCGAGTGTGTGTTGCCTAGATGTTTCACTGTGGCGAGATCCTGTATACTCTGAGCTTCTCCAGCGTGGAGGCAAACCTTATCTGCTACCGCTGCCCCACTAAAAATAGCGATGATGTCATGCGCGCGCTCTCTTATTGGCTGGAGGCGCTTGACTGGGCGGAACGCAGTTTCAGATAAGGCGCGTTGCCTAGACGACCACCCAGAAGATTCTTCTTCTCGCGGTGGCTGATGGGATGAGGTAATGCTGTAAGGCGAAGGAGCGGTGCATTGTGGGATTACGTATTGTTTTTGAATATCTGGTTACCCGCTTAGCTGTTTTAGACTGTGGCAGTGGCGGGATACAAAGAAGCCGAGTAATGTATCGCGTGTTACTTTTATAACTTAATCTTTCACGTCACGACGTCTCAGTTTAGGCTACTAGAAGAGGCAGTATGTGTGTAGCCTATGTGGAGTGTTTGAGAGTTGGGCACATTTCATTCGTGCGTCTCATAAGACACGTGAACTGTTAAACACTGTTCGAGTAAATATGAATTGTTTATATATGTTAGTAAGGTACACTTTCGTGTGGCGCGAAGAAACGGCAATTCTCTGGTGTTTTGTGGCAAAGTGCGTTTCTCTGTCCCTCAGCCAATGGTTTTGAAAAGGGGCGTGACTTCTCGTGGAGTGACAGCGTGCCACAAGGTCCACCGTCCCTCAGGGATCCTCTCAAAACTACACACGCATGTTAAACTTCACTGTTTAAACCACAACCGCGAAACAATCGAGTTCAACATGACAGTTAAGTACTTAAAGAAGGATTTATGCTAGGTTGGATATTTTAACTCAATTTACACCTTTCTTACACTTATGTAAAGATGTATTCAACACATTTATTTGAATTTAATGTTGAAATGGGCTTTTGTATGTATGTTTTTGTTCAGTTTATTGTTCCCTTAAATAACATGACTAAGATTCTACCGTTCTGATGTAGGAATAGCATTAATATAATAAAAATAAGTCTGAACAAAAGAAGGCCTACATAACATCTATAAGACGTTTTTCAGTGCCCACCAGGACTTGTCGATAGTCTCTGGCACGTTTCACTTTGTTGCGACAGAACAAGTGCTCAGTGCACGTAAACATGACATTGCGCGCCACTGATTACAAAATATAGACGTTAATACACAGTAGGTAATGCTTTGCCGGATACATACAGAAGGTTTGTCATTGGTAATAAAGCTGTTCGGAATTGGAGTTCAAACTTGTTTCTACTTTTGTTTAACACCATATTTTACTTTGTCAAATAACATTTCAGAGAAAATTAGCCGCGACTCATTGTACAAACACCAAACCATTATTTTAAGTTAGTTTTTTAATATATGAATCATTACTGTGAATTTTAATATATGAATCATTTAGTGAATCTAAGATACAAATAACATAAATTATTACACTGTTGTAATACTAATTTATTATTACATACACGCATACAATGATGACCAAATAAAGCCACATGAACTAACCAAAGTGAAGAAAGAGCCAATTCAGACATATCGATTTGACATTTTTAAATCCAATATCTCAATACTTCAGATTTTTTACATCAGACAGTCTTTTTATAGTGAGACGAAAATAATACTCAGTCATATGCAATATTTACTGTTCTGTTTAATTGGAATTTCTGTTGGATTTCTGTTCTCCAAAATCTTTGAGCATCTGAAGTGCACAGAAGGTCATAAGGCGCAGGGCTTTTGTTGCAACGTAAAGGTGATGACCAGAGCCGAAAGCATCCTGATCCTCTTTCTGATCACCAGAGACTGATGCAGGCGGTAGGGGATGTCCAGAGTTACAACAGAGGAACTCCTCTGTGTTCTTGTACTTGATAGAAACTTGTTTGGGCAGCACAACCCAGACCAAACATAGAAGATGGCAGCTTGCCAATGAAACCAGTTCCACACACTATGTCTGCTTCTTTCCTTTTTAGATTGCCTTGTTGTCTCATATGCACCTTTCCGTACTGGTGTACTCTTGTTCTTAAGTGTTCAGAAATCCAGGTGTATGTTTCCTTTTTAAATCTCATGTGTCATCTTGAGAGTTCTAGACTATACTGGCGCTCCGCTTAAAGAGGACAGTTTGTCACGATCACCTGCTTCACGCTAACATAAACTGTATTCTCAGTTATACAATCACAGTGTAGAGCAGTTATAGCTATAGTGTGAGTGACAGTAACCCTAATATAAATGTTCTTTATGTGTATAAGAGAATGTTTTATGCGTTTATTAGTTATATCTTTCAGTGTGTGAGCCACCCAGGTAGAGGCTGGTATGGACCAGGCTTCACCGTTACCCTTGCACCCATGGAAAAACAATTATTTATACATCAGTGTATATACTATAACCTTTAATATGGCTGTTGGGTTAATATCAGATATCCATGGGCTGTGTTTTCTTTGACGTATGGCCTGTCGTTATTTGCAGTACCTCTGGCCGTCTCAGCAGTGGTCCGTCCGTCTATGAGGAGGGTTCTTATGTAAAATCTGGCCAGTTTACCCGCCTCTGAGACGGGCCTTATAGTAATTGCCACCGCCACATGCTGAATTTGTGAAAACCAAACACACTGTGCTTGGATTCATACAAATATTCACGCATGTTCACTCATGCAATTTATCTTGTTGCTAAACCGTTAACTTTTTTATATTACCGTTAAAGGGTGTGTTTGCTTCAGAATCTAAGTGGCCACGCTTTCTGTTTAACATGAGTAGAAAGGGAATGTTTTGTTTTACTAGAACTTGTTCGTCCTTGTATGACACTGCCAGTTTACGTTCTGTCCTTGGTCACGCCTAGTAAGAAAATAAATCCAGAAGGAGTTTGTGTGTGTGTGTATGGTAATTACCACGCTTGGTGCATCTTGAATTCTTTATACGCACCTGAAATTCCAGATTTGATATGTATTTTTAGCCATTGTCTAAACTTTTGGCAGACCATTTACTTAAATAGTGCTCTTAATTATATTTTAATGTTTATATTGTTCATTATTTCAATTAATATTACATGGTGTATTGGAACGCTTGATTTGCCATCCAGCATCCAACTATTTTACAACATTTGTTAAGTTATATGATCAACAAGTCTATGAAAAGATGTTTTTTAGTTGCTTTAACTCATCAAAATAATAAGCAATTTTTCACCTTTTGTTATATTATATATACAGTAATAACATTTTACACTTGGTTATACAGCATTCAACTAATTTTCAAGTTCATGTTTAACCCACATGTGGTGTTCGGGTCAATTTGACCCGGAGAAGATTTTCTTTTCCTGAAAATACTAGTCTATGTTAGTGCTTTGGACTGAAACTCAGTGGCTTTGCTTCCCAAACAGTATATTTAAATCTCATTTGTTTCGAAAATTTTCTTTTTTTTTTGTGGGAGTTTTGTTACCTTGTTAGTCTTGTGGTGTCCCGGTCAAAGATGACCGGTCTATGAAGAATAGCTTATAAATCACTCATTATACCATATTTTCACCCTATTCAGATTCAATCTTTTTGTCAACTTGTTCTCTTTAAATTATAGGATCTGGTTTTATATTTCTGTTTGCAACCAATTTAATCGTGGGCCTACATTTGTCTGAGAGTAGGCATCTACGTCTTTTGTAGTTTAAAATTAATAATTTTTGAGTAAATTTGGAAATATGAAATTTAAAAAAAAATGGCTACTGTTCATCACACTAGTCTACTACTCAATGTTTCACCAGGAATTTTGTTTTGAAACTTTTGTTTTGTAAAAATATGGCACAGTCACACTTGTGGTGTTCCCGGTTCAAAATGACCGGCCTATACAAAATAGCTTATAAATCACTCATTATACCATATTTTCACCCAATCTTGGATTCAATCTATTTGTGCAACTTGTTCTTTTCAATTAGACTGGTTTTATGTTCTGTGTTTGCATTTGATTAATCGTGGGCTCATTCTGTTGAGATAGGCATAGGGCAAAAATGGCACAATGGGCGACCATTGAAAGTGAATGGGAGAGACTGAAAATAGCAGAACGATTCAGTTTCAGGAGCATGTTCATTATTAGTTCTGGAAAGAAATTAAGGTTTTGATGAAACATTCAGATTCTCCATATGGATTTCAATGGGACCAAATGAGTTCAGAAGTCCAAAGACAGTTTCAGTGCAAACTGTTCAAAGGGCTTTAAATGAGTTCAGATGATGAATAAGGGTCTTATCAAGTGAAATCGATCGCTCATTTGAAAAAAAAAAAAAGTTTACGTTTTATAAGCTCAAATGGTCGTCTTGCTCTGTTCTGTGATGCGCGTTCGTGACTCTCCTATCGAACTCAGTTTATCAAAATGAACAAATCTTTTTCATGTCATTTGGTTCATTCAACAAACGAAATGAACAAGTTGACTTGGAAAGAGATTTGTGCATTTGGATGAATGAGTTCGAATAAGAGAGTCACGAATGCACATCACAGAAGAGAGCAAGACGACCATTTGAGCTTACACATAAACTTTGTCGTTGTTTTTTTTTTTAAATGAGTGATCGTTTCGCTTGATAAGACCCTTATTCATCGTCTGGAAGTCGTTTTAAAGCCCTTTGAACAGTTTGCAGTTTGTACTGAAACTGTCTTTTGGACCTTGAACTGTTTGGTTCCCATTGAAGTCCATTATATGGAGAAAAATCCTGGAATATTTTCATCAAAAACCTTAATTTTTTTTTCGACTAAAGAAAGAAAGACATGGATATCTTGTATGACATGGGGGTGAGTAAATTATCAGAAACTTTTTATGTATTTATTTTTTTTAAAAGTGAACTACTCCTTTAAGTTGAAATGACTTAAAGTTGATTGTACCTAAAAATGTAAGGAAGACAATTTTTTTTTTACATTGGGGGTGGGGATTTTATATAAAGCTGTAATTTTTTTGAATTGTATGGAAAAAGCAAGCATGAAAGTTCTCCCCTAACCCTATCTTAAACATAACGTCACTGGGCATAAGCAAATTACATTACTGTACAAATGAAATCATCTAATCATTCATACTAATTGAGATTGTGTATATCACCCGTGCTACTTTTTATGACTCTCGTATCACATCGCTTGCTCTGTTTCGCCTCATACCGATCTTACATCCAGGTTAGTGAAAATGATCTCTGAGAGCTTTGGCATACAGCGTTAGGTCTACGATAATAGCGTGAGCAGTGTTGCTGCTGTGCGTTTGAGTGAATCATGTTATATCTGAGGCGAGTGGAGCCTGAGGAACAGCTGCCCGGTCATGTCCCCTGCCCTGCTGCACCCTTCTCTGTTTTAATGCCAGTCTGTCCAATCCCTCATAAAAGCCCATTGTGGTCCCAGGCCTGTCACTGCGTGTCTGTAATTAGTGTTCTGTAGTTCATTGCCCTCGAGCCCATGGTTGGAAATCACCAGGGTCCTAATGGAGGGCTGGTCAAAGGTCACAGAGTAATCCTGTCGTACCCAAGCCTATTGTCAGGACTCCACAGCCGTCCTAACGGCCGTCTCCTGTCTCCCAGTCAGAGTAAATCAGAGCACTGGCGCTAGCCGGACAGAGAAAGAGTACACAGGACAGGTAACCCTGTGGGGGTCATATGTGGAAGAGAATAGGCTCTTTTATGGATCACTGCTCAGTAATCACCTCACTACCTAATTTTTAGTGATGCTTGCCTTTATTATTGCTCATAGTTCGAGTCAGGACTGTGTTATAAATGGAGTTGTGCTACAGACGTGAATGATGCAGGGGCCGTTTACATAACACCGTTTTCTACTAACAACTGAGAATTTGTAATGCTTTTTGGCCGTTCATTTACAAGACAACAGCATTTTGCGAGGCATGAAAACGCAAACTTTGGAAAAACGTAATTCTAAGTGCAGGTTTTTGAAAGCGTTACTATTTACAGTCTGTTTAAACTACAAAAACGCAAATTTGTGAACTATGATGTCATGCGCATGCGCATTATGTATTCCGCGCATGCCGTATTAAGTGTTTCTTTACAAAGTAATATCGCCAACTACTGGCCTAGCATCAGAATACAGTGTTTTTAATTGTTTCTTGGATCCGGTGAACGGAAATAATTGTGACAACATTCAGCATACATGAAAACGCAAGGGAAAATCTTGTTCCTTTTTTAGTACATCATCGTCGTGTAGGCTAAATATACTCTAAAGTTAGCAGATTGTTGAATTGAGGTGTTTTATTACTTAAAAAAAAAACTTTTGCTGATAATTTACTCTCCCCAATTTCCATCCAAGATGTCCATGTCTTTCTTTCTTCAGTCGAAAGAAATTAAGGTTTTTGATAACATTCCAGGATTTTTCTCCATATAATGCACTTTACTGGGAACCAAGCGGTTCAAGGTCCAAAAACAGTTTGAAATTAACAAATCTTTTTCCGAGTCAAATTCGTTCATTTTGTTTGTTGAATGAACCAAATAACACAAAAAAGATTTGTTCATTTTCATAAACGAGTTTGAACAAGAGTCACGAACATGCATCACAGAACAGATCAAAGCGACCATTTGAGCTTATAAAACTTTATTTATTTATTTATTTTTTAATGAGCGATCGTTTCACTTGATAAGACCCTTATTCATTGTCTGGAATCATTTAAAGCCCTTTGAACAGTTTGCAGTTTGCACTGAAAGTGTCTTTGGACCTTGAACCGTTTGGTTCCCATTGAAGTCCATTATATGGAGAAAAATCCTGGAATGTTTTCATCAAAAACCTTAATTTCTTTTCGACTGAAGAAAGAATGACATGGACATCTTGATGACATGGGGGTGAGTAAATTATCTGCAAAAGTTTTTTTTAAAGTGATCTTCTCCTTTAAGACATGGCAATTTATCAACTATTTTATTATCATGGTTGAATATCGTATTTGATATATTTTAGGAGGGACCTGGTGACTTTTATTAAAGTTAACTTAAAACTAAATCCATAAAAAAATCATGAATTAAATTAATCATTAACAGAAATTCAATAGAATATCAATTACACCCTTTTTAATTAGATCTAATAGTTTGAGCCAGATCTGCCATTTAAACAAAAAGACTACACCAAATAGTCTATTTTGTCTTTCTTTGAAGAGCACAATGTGTTCTCAAGTTATAAGAGACTGATAATCTCAACCAGTTTTGGAAAGCAATTTTTTTTTCAAATTGGATTGTTTTGTCAAGTTTTTGTCCATCTTACCTCACTTTCATTCAGTTTTTGTCTTAATCTGACCTCACTCTCCAGTTTTTGTCTTTATCTTACCTCACTTTCATTCAGTTTTTAGTGTTTCATAACACATTCCATTGGGACAAAGGCAGAGATGTTTTAAGATGCATGTTTGTTCATAACTGAATTTAAACCAACTGAAATATTGATACATCTCATTCATCTATTCATAAACCCCTGTAATTTTGAATTACAGTGAATGAAAGATTAATAAAGAAGGCTGATTGTGAAGGCATGTGGCTTTTCATTCATAACCATATCCTTAGGAAGAAAAAATAGAAGAAACTGGAACAGGTGGGAGAGGGAGATAAGACGAACTCATATTATACCTCCATGTTCAGTGTTGATACTTGGGGCTTTAAATGAAGCGACTCCCTGACAACAGAAACCTGCACGCAAAGATGGCATCCTCAGTGGCAAAACATAATCTAATTGATCCATAACTTGCATTATGTTTGTCACATTTAAATACTTGCATTTTTAGTGCGTCTGAAGTTTAAGGGCACAGAAAAATGTAATTTATTGTTCTGCAGGCGGACATGTGGTGGACAGTTGTTGGAAATCTTGGGATTGATGTACTTGGGGTATTTATTATACGTCTTCACCAGGGTCTGAAAACACTAGCGCAGACCCACATCTCAAGTTTACCAGCCATGATCGTGCCCACCACATAGTTGGCAGCATTATGAGACACTAATGTGGTTTATGATAACATCTTTCTCTGCCATGTGCGGAAGGCGCTTTTGTGGTTATTTAGTGACGTCCAGGTTTTTGTGGTTTCACTGAGGTTGTCTGAGGCCTAAGCTCTGTATTTACACAGTGCCTAATCCAACTTTTATTAAAAAAAAAACTTTTTCGTGTATTAATGAATATTTGTATATTTGATACATTTTTAGTTTTTGTTAATATTATGTCTTGTCTTCCTTCTCCTTTTAAACCAAGACTTATATATCATATTTCTATAAACTATGCAAATTAATATTTTAATATTATGTCATGTGGTGCAACCAACATGCAGAAAAAAAGAAACGAAACAAAAACCCATCAGTAAGGCTCTTAAAATATCATATAATTTAATAATACAATTGAATTGTTTTACAATGAAAGGTTAGTAAAAATGTCTTGATGCAAACCCTCAAAGTTAATGATATTAATGAATTAATAATTCAAATAATTATGTAATTCATATAATAATTCCTTATCTGTACAAAAAAAAAAAACTTTGAAAAAGATATTCCTATTTCCATTTTATTTATGATTAAGGTATGTACTATACTATAAGATGTATTCAGGGTGTAAGAAAGTATATTATTACATCTTTACATTGTGGTTTTACCAAATTACGCATTAAATTTATATATAATCGCATGCAAAATAAAAGTTTGTTTATATAATATATGTGGGTGCACTGTGCAATTATTTTGTGTGTATATATATATATATATATATATATATATACATATATACATATATACATATATACATATATATATGTATAAAAATACACACACATGAATGTATGTTTAAAAACATATCTAAAATATTGATATTTACATATAATCTAAATTATATATAAATCTATATACAGTATATACATGAAAATAATTCTTAAATATATACAAGCATGTGTGTGTGTGTGCGCGTGTGTGTGTGTGTGTGTGTGTGTGTGTGTGTGTGTCTGTGTGTGTGCATGTATATATGTATGTATGTATGTATGTATATGTATGTATGTATGTATGTATGTATATGTATGTATGTATGTATGTATATGTATGTATGTGTATGTATGTATGTATATGTATGTATATGTATATGTATGCATGTATATGTATGTATATATATGTATATATATATATATATATGTGTATGTATATATATATATATATTAATTAATACACAGTGCACCCACATATTATGTAAAAAAAACTTTTATTTTGAATGTCGATAATCGTTTGACAGCCCTTATATGTATGTATGTATGTATATATGTGTGTATGTACACTCACCGGCCACTTTATTAGGTACACCTGTCCAACTGCTCGTTAACACTTAATTTCTAAGCAGCCAATCACATGGCGGCAACTCAGTGCATTTAGGCATGTAGACATGGTCAAGACAATCTCCTGCAGTTCAAACCGAGCATCAGTATGGGGAAGAAAGGTGATTTGAGTGACTTTGAACGTGGCATGATTGTTGGTGCCAGAAGGGCTGGTCTGAGTATTTCAGAAACTGCTAATCTACTGGGATTTTCACGCACAACCATCTCTAGGGTTTACAGAGAGATGGTCCGAAAAAGAAAAAACATCCAGTGAGCGGCAGTTCTGTGGCGGAAATGCCTTGTTGATGCCAGAGGTCAGAGGGAGAATGGCCAGACTGGTTCGAGCTGATAGAAGGGCAACAGTGACTCAAATAACCACCCGTTACAACCAAGGTGGGCAGAAGAGCATCTCTGAACGCACAGTACGTCGAACTTTGAGGCAGATGGGCTACAGCAGCAGAAGACCACACCGGGTGCCACTCCTTTCAGCTAAGAACAGGAAACTGAGGCTACAATTTGCACAAGCTCATCGAAATTGGACAATAGAAGATTGGAAAAACGTTGCCTGGTCTGATGAGTCTCGATTTCTGCTGCGACATTCCGGATGGTAGGGTCAGAATTTGGCGTCTACAACATGAAAGCATGGATCCATCCTGCCTTGTATCAACGGTTCAGGCTGGTGGTGGTGGTGTCATGGTGTGGGGAATATTTTCTTGGCACTCTTTGGGCCCCTTGGTACCAATTGAGCATCGTTGCAACGCCACAGCCTACCTGAGTATTGTTGCTGACCATGTCCATCCCTTTATGACCACAATGTACCCAACTTCTGATGGCTACTTTCAGCAGGATAATGCGCCATGTCATAAAGCTGGAATCATCTCAGACTGGTTTCTTGAACATGACAATGAGTTCGCTGTACTCAAATGGCCTCCACAGTCACCAGATCTCAATCCAATAGAGCATCTTTGGGATGTGGTGGAACGGGAGATTCGCATCATGGATGTGCAGCCGAGAATCTGCGGCAACTGTGTGATGCCATCATGTCAATATGGACCAAACTCCCTGAGGAATGCTTCCAGCACCTTGTTGAATCTATGCCACGAAGAATTGAGGCAGTTCTGAAGGCAAAAGGGGTCCAACCCGTTACTAGCATGGGTACCTAATAAAGTGGCCGGTGAGTGTATATGTATATGTGTGTGTGTGCTTTAATCCTGATTTCTAAAAGTTTTTTTTTCCTTATTGTGGACACTTTTGTTACACTTTATTTTAAGGTGGCGAATATGCACATTATTACATGAACTTACTACAGTAAAAACAGTAAATTATGCATACTTACAAGTAACTAACCCTAACTGAAAACTCTATAGTAAGTACATGTAGTTAAATAATATTACTCAGTACTTATTTGAGTAAGTGCAATGCAATTATGTCACCTTAAAATAAAGTGTAACCCACTCTTATTTGTCATTGACCCTCATATTGGAGAAACGCCTTCTGTTTTTCTCCTCTGTTCATATTCTTCTCTGCAGCCCAGCTGTACTGAAGTGGGGTGTGACCCAAGCCATTGTATTTGTGCAGAATATGGACTCTCTTCCTCTTTCTCCTCTTCCTTTTTGCCACCTACGCCATCCTGTGTTATTTTTCCTACCAACAGAGACTGATTATGCTCAGGCTAACTCTGATAAGACAGAATGTTGTGTTTGTCTTATTAGTTGTTCGGCACTAGCCTTGTATCAATTTCATTATCTGCTCTTGCACACACTCACGCTCATATACAATCTCTGTATTGCTATCCTTACTACAACTACAGGGCAGGAAATCCGTTGCCTTGAAAACAGTTTTAGTGGAGCTCCATTGTGTTGGTTTGTTCTTTCCAGAAAACCCAGTGCCCACGTGAGAGGAGTGAACTTCCTGAGTGTTTGTCACACGGCGCGAACGCTCCATCAACTCCCAACAGGTTTTTTGCTCAATAACACAGACTAAGCCCTAGTTTTCTCTCATACAGGTTCTTTATTGGCATTGATGGTTCTATGTAGAACTTTGGCCATTGGAACCTTTCCATTGGCCAAAAGGTTCTTCATCGTGGAACAGGGTTCTTTAGGTGAAGAAAGTACTTTGTTCACTGAAAGGTTCTTTAGGATGTCCAACATGGTTCTTCACTGTGATATCCATCTTTTGGAACCATTCTTTTTGTAAGTGTGTGTATGTGCTGCCCAGTTTTATATAGAAACAATGACTCTTTTTAGTCAAAGCGAGTGAATTCTCCAGAGAGGGTCTTTGTGGGCCCATGGTCTTGCGCTGAGGGAGATTGCCGCTAGTGTGTGGAGGCTGAGAGGTTGTAGGTTGGAACCTTATGACGCATGGCTCAGTTTCTTTTGCTTGGCTGGGTGTCAGAATGATTACCAATAACACAAAGGCTTTCCCTCCAAGAACTCCTGTTGTTTCAGCTGTTGACGGAGAGGGAAAAAAAAGGGCAGGTTCCTCTACGGGTTGTTTTCTCAACCAGCTGCGTCCTTGTGGACGGTGTGTGTGTGTGGGTTTTTTCCTCATAGTTTTATCAACAACTCAAAAATAATAACAGGAAAGCAGTTGTGAAAACATCGTACCAGTTTTAATATTCTTTCGCCGTTCCACCTCGTTCGTTTGAATTATGAAACAGTCAGTCGGTGTTATTGGAGAAAGTGTATGTGCTGTGCTTTGCTGAGGTCGTGGCGGGTTTCTTTTCTCTGTAGGTCAGACATAATTAAAGGCACTGCTATGAAGGAGACAGGACAGCTGTTTCTCAGCATGTCTCATAGCACTCCTTTGAGTGCAGAAGGACGTGCCAATCCAGCTCTTTGCTCTCCGCAGTACGTCTCTATCAACAAGTGACAGGAGACGAGGCAGCCAACATCCCTACGTTTACACTTCCTTAAATCTGTAACTGTGGTCAAGTTTACGGGCCTGCCAGTGTGTGAGCTTGCATTAGTCTACATATTATTTGACTGAATATTTCGAATGTATCCTGTGTGAATACTCGGCTGAATCATAAATGCTTTTAGAATCGCAAACGCAATTTTAAACGGTCACATTTCACAGCAAATGAGGGTGGGTAGAAAGTTAAGAGCAAATAGTCCATCACTATCTCACGAACAATTCGTTACAAGTGATTAAAAAAGTGGCTAATTCATACTAATTTATGCGACTTCACTTGAGTACAAATTCGTATTCAATTTGTCTAAACCTATGTGATGGGTAGGTTTAGGGGCGGGGTCAGGAGTAGGTCATTCGTTCGAATTCATACGTATTGGCCAACTCGTAAAATATGTACGATTTAGCAAAAATTCGTACTAGTGAGGTCATACGAATTGTTACGAATTAGCCACTTTGTAAAATTTGTACGAATAGCCGTAAGATCAGGTTGAATAGTCACAGAAGATGCATCACATGCATTTTTTTTCTCAACTTTGGGTCAGAGCTGTAATGGTGCATTCACGTCTGAGGTGAATAGCGTTAATGTTAAGTCAATGCAAAGACGTTACACGCGTTAAAAGATTCCTGCGGTGCGAATGAGGCGTAGAGACACGGAGATGGGGGATTATCACGCTTCCTTGTTTCATGGGCGGGATTTGTCGAACTTTGTGCTTTGTCCACTTCCGACGCAGTTCAACAATGCCTGAGACGGAATGCTGTATACGTCACTGCTCTGTTCCACTTTGTAAATCTAACCAAGAATCGCCAACCCTACAAAAAGTTTTCATGGATTCCCGACTGAATTGAGGATAAGGAAGAACTGGATTAAAACTTTTAAATAAAACAAGGTAGGCACGTTTGTTTGCAGCCGGCACTTTAGTGAATGCAGACTAATTTATCAGGGATGCCGTATAAACAAACTTGGTGTAGTCCGTCATCAGTCCGCCAGCGAGATTGGTGATTCAATGGAAGTGGCAGTGCACAAAGATCACTGAATACCTGAAGTACTGCAATTATCACCGGTGATAATCCCCTATGATTTTAGTTAGTGCTATTTGTGGATTCACGCGTTTGACGCGCAACTTCGTCGTTGCTGCCCGAGTTGAAATATCTGAACTTTGGTGTCAATTTTGTGCTGTGTTAACCAATCAGGAGCCTAGCTGCTTGCTCACATGGTGAAGTATCTGGATGCATCAATATATTGTTTTGTATATGACTAAATGCCTGGTGTGGTTCTAATGCACAACAAAGCAAATATTTATCGCTAACTTTTTCAATATACAATGTTCATTTGAAGCAACCAACATACATGTGCATAAGTTTGTGTCTGCGACGTGAGAGTGAAAAATCACAGGACAGGTTAATAACTTTTATACATTTAGACTATTTATCATCAAAACAAATGACAGATTAGATGGATGAGGGCGAGGGTGATCCAGTGGATACAAATACGCGACGATGAGTCCCCACGGCGCTGTTCTGCAGAGAAAATACAGAGCGGTGACTCACTCGATGAATGCTCAGACATGAAAAAAAGATGGCCGCCAATGGGTTTCCAATTCTGACGAGCGTAAATTTCACTTCAAACTTGTGTTTTTATGCACGTCAGTTTCACTCTTGGCGCGCAATTAACAGAAAGTGGTCAAGTGTCAGAACTAGACAGAACGAATTTGACACGCTATTTGCATTTGGTCACTTCTGGTTACAGATTTGTCCACAAAATATAGTTAAGTAGGCACACACACAAACGTACATGCAGACATCGCTACAGGTTCATTAATGCATGACAAATTGATTGACTTGGGCATAGAGGGCTCAAATGAACAGAAATGAATTAAAGAATTAGCACTGCAATTCACCCTCATTCAGTTTGTCAAAGTACCTCCGTTGTTTATGGCACATGCGACAAATGTTCCCAGTCGCACAAGGTGACGTGCCACCTCCACCCAGTTGAAACAAACCTTTGTGCTAACCACGGACGTGACCCTGAACCGATTGTAATGTCCCGGAATGATGGAAAAACCTTGGTTATGCCAAATGCTGCCTCATTAACAACTTAAAGACCAGTATAATAGTATTCCCATTTGAGCCCATAGGACTCTTATTTGGCCATTGATTATGTGCTCACATTTTTAGTACTAGAATAATGAGTTTTTAATTCCCTCTATATGTTGTTTGCTTTATTTCAGAGTTTGATGATACCCCTGAAGCATACAGTAACTCACAAGCGGCCCTGCTCCGAGTCGTCCTGACCCTTTTAAAACGGGCCAATTATAGCGCATTAATGGTGGTGCCATTTTAGAAAGATCTGGAGCAGAATCGCCACATCTAAAGGTCAGTATTACCTCAGTGGAGTGATCCTATTGCTCTGTGAGTTATTTTATCGTGACTTTTTGTGAAGCACTAAAACGAAAATCAAGTGGAGCGAGAGTTCATTTCTTTTCATAGTTTATAGACCCTGCAGACTTCCCATGCGCTGGTTAAAATATGATCTGACATGCGAAGTGTTTTAAACACGGCCATGTGTTCCCCATCGTATTTTAGATCTTGGAATGGATTCTTGAGACCTCTCCTTTTAATTTTCAACGTCAGTAAGATATTGTAAAAAGCAGATTTAAACGTCAGCTCAGCCTTTTATCTCTGATTCATTGCGGGACATAAAAGGTTGAAATATTATGTCAAATCATTTGGTCATTGGCGTGTGTGTGAATTGCCTGGATGGATGCGCTGCAGCTCGTCACCTTCATGTCTCTTTATAGCCACAGACAGGGGTGTTACATTATCAATTTTGTCTGACAGCAGGACTTTTCATCCATCAGCATGCGCCCTTCTCCTTCAGGTCGAAAAAACGCCAATGTGAAACGTCTGCAAGCTGCCGTTCATCTCTGTTTGATGACATGTTGAGAGTTATCTCAGCAGGCTTTTTTAATTAATAAAGCTATAAAACAGACTGTGATTCCCTGAAGTCTCCCCGGAGGCGTGGAGGAGGTGAGCGGGAGTGCGTTTTCCGAGTTTATTAGCGCTGTCGTTTAAACATCTTGATTAATCGAGGCTCGGGTTTACACTGTGGAATTGTTTCTCGTTGATTGTTTCGGCTTCAGTGACGCTTTCATTGAGCTGTAACTTACGCTGGGAAATGCTTTATGCCCGTCTGAATCTCAAGGAAACGTCAGGGTAATAGACCTGTCACTGTCATACCTGTCAAACACAGCAATTGTTTTCCTAATTAGTATTTTTTTGTCCTGTAAAAAAACTAAATAATATCTTAAAGTAAGATTAATTTATTAAAGGAGTAGTTCACTTTTAAGAACTTTTGCTGATAATTTATGTCATCCAAGATATCCATGTCATTCTTTCTTTCAGTTCGAAAAGATATTAAGGTTTTTGATGAAAACATACAACCTTTTTCTCCATATAATGGACTTCAATGGGAACCAAACGGTTCAAGGTCCAAAAGAGAGTTTCAGTGCAAACTGTTCAAAGGGCTTTAAACGATTCCAGACGATGAATTAGGGTCTTATCAAGCGAAACGATCAGTTATTGTCACCTTGCTCTGTTCTCTGATGCGTGATTGTGACTCTCTTGTTCGAACTCGTTCGATCAAAATGAACAAATCCTTTCCTGAGTCAATTCGTTTATTTCGTTCATTGAATGAACCAAATGACCTGAAAAAAGATTCGTTCATTGTATGACTGACTTTCTTCTGTGGATACAAAAGAGGTTTAAAATGTCTATTTTTGTCTGTTGGTTTGGATCACATTGACTTTCATTATGTAGACAAAGGCATTCTTCAAAATAACTTCTTTTGGGAAACAAAGTCAAGCAGGTTTGGAAACACAAATTGGAGTTATATTAAAAAAAAATATCCTGGCTCTTCCAAACTTTATAATGAGATTTTTAAGCCCAAAAAAGCACATCCATTCATCCATCCATCATGAAAGTTATCCATATGGCTCCAGTGGGTTAATAAAGGCCTGAAGCCATGCGTTTTTGCAAGAAAAAGTTTCATAACTCTAACTTCATAAACTGTAATCACTAGCTTCCGGTAACGGAAATAATGGAATAACCCTTTAAGAATAAATATAAATTTTTTTCTTATAAATATGCATTTTTCAGCATGAGGATATTCAGTTGATCAAAAGTGACAGTAAAGACTTTTACATTGATGCAAAAAAAAAAATTGATTTCAAATAAATGTTGTTCTTTTGAACTTTCAATTTCAATTCAGAGTTATAAAAAGGTTAAAAAAAATAAAAAAAGCATCACAACTGTTTTCTACCTTAATAATAATGATCATGTGATAGAGGATCATGCGACACTAAAGACTGGAGTAATGATCCTGAAAATTCAGCTTTGCCATCACAGGAATACATTACATTATAAAATATATTAAAATAGGTTTTATTGTAAAAATTTCACAGTACTACTGTATTTTCAATTTTCAACAGCTGTTGGTGAACAGTTTAAATTTTATTTATTTTAATCTTACTGATCTCAATTTTTTGACGCTATAAATAAATAACAGGTTTGCTTGGTGGCCTATATGCCTGTCAGTTACTGCCAAAATAGTGGAAACCTCAGTTTGCATTAGACATCTAATCTTTGGATTTCATCTTTTTTTTTTTTTTTTTTGCCATAGATTTACTCCAGAGTGGGTAATGTCTGAGTGTACATGTCTGTATGTGGGTCTGTTATGTGTCTCGCTAATTTCGCTCTCAAAACCGAATGTGTCCACTAGTATTTACGTGAAATCCACCCCACCCTTATGTTTGCAGCATGTTAAACTTCAACGAGCCTATTTAAAATGCACACACACTCAACAGGTTCTTTTGGCCACAATGTGGAGCTTTGTGAGCCTGCCAAACGTTCAAATCCAAATCTGACGACCTCTGCGACTGGCCCCCTTCCAGTTCGTCTGCTTACAGGTGAATGTTCTCTTAACCTGACCTCCTCCCCAGTCCCATTACCTTGTTCTCTTTGGACTAGAGGCCCACTGCACTGGAAAAGTCCAGCTGAGATCCAGACGCTCATTTGGGCCTAAGTCTGACATCTGACAGACTGGCGTCCCCCTCCTGCCTGTATAATTCAGAGGGCCTGTTTGATTTTTTTGGATTTTTTTTAACTGCCAGCCTGTGTCAGAGCCTCTAACAGAGTGTGTGTGTGTGTGTGCTGAAGGAGAATGATCGATAGCCATTAGGCAGCAGCGACTCACTGAGCTCAGATGGGCTGTGCTGTTTGCACAGGTGCCCAACAATGTGTCGCTCTGCGCCAAACCTGTTCCACACCATTTAACCCCGTATGGTGGCAGGCAACTTCGACATACCCCCACCTCAGAGTGAAAATCTCTCTCTCTCGCACTTGTGTGTCTCTGTGTTCGTGTTACTCGAGTTGCGGTGGGAAACATTTACAGGCTTTAAGACGTGAGGGTAAGTGCATGACCCAAGGCGAGAGTTTCGATTATATCTCTCGGTGATACAAGAGTGACAATGCACGTCCTCAGTCTGGCGAGCAACCAGAGATGGAGAAACCGATAGACATTTGATGAGTAAGAGACTTTCAGGACTGCTTGAAATAGTTTATAATCTACAATGGGATTTTCCAGAAACCAGTGGCCGAAAAATTGGGTCATTGTTTAGTGTTTTGGGTATTCTAAAATACCCAACTCTGACCCTTTCACATTTTTTTTTCCATTTCTTGGTTGGTGCACAAGTTCGATTATACGCCCTTCCCCCCCACCCATCTCCCTCATTGTATTTTTTTGGTCCAAATTGTGCTGCGTTAGAGTTTCACCATGGCAGCTGTTTACCACTGTAATGACTCAAGAGGGGAAAGCGCTAGAAATGGAAAGCATTGTTCACATCATGTTCTTACTCATGTGTTTGTCCCCGTTTGGTTTTGCCACCAAGACTCACCATGCACAAAACAGAATTTGCCAAAAGATGCAAGTAATCTGAACTAGACGATATCCAGCTTGATTGTTTTTGCATGAATTGGGAACCAAAACGGATATCATATAACTCCTTTCCTATCAGTTGTGAAATGTATCATATCAACTCCAGAATTAACGCTTTAATCTCTTTTTCAAGCAGATCCTCAACCAAGTTTATTAACCCTTAAATGCATGGATGTTTTGCCAAACATTATTACATATGCGGGTCTTTAGCGACCCGGATCTATATCTTAACACGGATGGATCTCTAACTGTCGGGATAATATAAGACTCTCCTGATATTAAAGCAACAGTTACAGAATAATGAAATAAAGCATATTTTGTTAGCTTTTAGGACTTGGAGGGTTCAGTTTGAGCAGATGTTTTATACCATCTTCACTGTCCTCATCAGAGCTCATTTCCCAGTACATTCAGCATCTGGCTCATATTCACAATCTCAAACATATTCTAACAAACAATTCTGACTTTATAACTCGCAATTGCTAGTTTATTTCTCGCAATTCTGACTTTATATCTCATAATTCTGACTTTATATCTCGTAATTCTGAGAAATAAAGTCAGAATACAGCAATAAAATGTCGCATTTATCTTTTAAAATGTTTTATTCTGTGCCGGAAACAAGTTTCCATACAAATCTAAACCTAACCGATAGTGTTAAAAGCACATGAGAAGCTCAAACATGTAGTAAGCAAATTTACTACATTAGAAAAGTATGGAAGCTTGTTTCCGCCACAGAATGAAAAAAAAGGTAATTGTGACTTTTTATCTCACAATTCAGACTTTTTTTCTCACAATTGCGAGTTTACTTTTTTTCTCAGAATTGCGAGATATAAAGTTAGAATTTGATATAAATTCGCAGTTGTGTGTTATAAAGTCATAAATGCATGATATAAAGTCAGAATTATGAGATTTAACTATTCTGAGCAGGAAAAAAGTTAGTCTTTTTTCCCTTAGAATTGGCCTGATTGGCCTCACAATTCTGAGAAAATATGTCAGAATTTCGACATATAAACTCGCAATTGTGTTAAAGTCAGAAGTGCGAGATGTAAACTCGGCAATTGTGAGATAAAAAGTCGCTTCATTATCTGAACTACTTTTCGCAATTCTGACTATCACGCAAATTCTGACTTTATATCACGCAAATTCTGACTTTATATCATCGCAAATTCTGACTTGTATATCTCGCAGTTCTGACTTTATATCTCGCAGTTCTGACTTTATATTTCGCAATTCTGACTTTATATCTCGCAATTCTGACTTTATTATCTCGCAAATTCTGACTTTATATCTCGCAATTCTGACTTTATATCTCGCAATTCTGACTTTATATCTCGCAATTTCTGACTTTATATCTCGCAAATTCTGACTTTATATCTCGCAAATTCTGACTTTATATCTCGCAATTCTGACTTTATATCTCACAATTCTGACTGTCTCGCAATTCTTAGTTTATATCTCGCAATTCTGACTTTATATCTCACAATTCTGACTTTATTTTCGCAATTCTGACTTTATATCTCGCAATTCTGACTTTATATCTCGACAATTCTGACTTATATCTCGCAATTCTGACTTTATATCTCGCAATTCTGACTTTATATCTCGCAATTCTGACTTTATATCTCGCAATTCTGACTTTATATGCTGCAATTCTGACTTTATATCTCGCAATTCTGACTTTATATTGCGCAATTCTGACTTTATATCTCGCAATTCTCGACTTTATATCTACGCAATTCTCACTTTATATCTACGCAATTCTGACTTTATGTCGACGAAATTCTGACTTTATGTCATCAAATTCTGACTTTATATCTCGCAAATTCTGACTTTATATCTCGCAATTCTGACTTTATAACTCGCAATTCGGACTTTATATACTCGCAATTCTGACTTTATAACTCGCAATTCTGACTTTATATGTCGCAATTCTGACTTTATATTCATGACATATCACACGATTCTTACTATATCTCGCAATTCTGACTTTATGTCTCGCAATTGTGACTTTATATCTCGCAATTCTGACTATACTCGCAAATTGTGACTTCATATCTCGCAATTGTGAGATAAAAAGTCGCAATTTTTTTCTTTTTTTATTCAGTGGTGGAAACAAGCTTCCATAGAATAGCCATAATATGTGGACATGAACATAATACAGGCAGAGTCTCTTTGTAACAGCCTGGGCTTAAGTGTCCCCCAAGGGCACAATGGTGTTAGCTTGTGGATGGTCCCTGATGGGACACGCCACCTTTCAGTTACCCGTCATCTGCCTTTAAACGGCAAAAACTAGTAAAACTCGCCGCAGTTTGCATTTTCCCCTCAGACAGCAAATATGTGCAACACCTTTTTATTTTCGTTTAGTTTAATGTTTAGATGTTTTGGTGTCTACATTTCCTCTGGAAGATAAGTCTTATTTTCCAACTGTTTTTTTTAAGTATAATTTTAAAAGCGTTATTCTTGTCATTTCTATTACACACTGCGTCTTTTCACAGATGATTATTGGCATTTGAGTGGTCAGATATCACAACCATTAACAGTATCCATAAAACACACACACACATTTCCCATTTAACGAATCCTGTTGCTGTGTGTTCACTTATGTAATTGATTTTGGTTAGAGGGCTGCTACAAAAGACCACCATCATATCTTACTATGACACTAAGCATTCAATGATTACAGCTAATCATGCCTCTATTCTGTCTAATGTGTACAGCTCTGGTTTGCCTTCGATCTGGTCAAGTACTGATGAATAATTAATGATGTAATTAGCCCAAATGGCTTTGTGCAATGTTTGGTCCGTCATCTGCTTTAGATGATGGGTGAATTGACGTGAGCCACATTGAATATAGAGGCAAGATTTAACAGTCTTTTCACCTTTAGCTTTTTACCTCATTTTTCACTTGCTTTTATTTATGATTACTTTTTTAAATATGAAAAGTAGACCTCTACACCAATTCTGGCAATCAGCCAAAGCAAAAAACATGCTTTTAAGAACTTGGGTAGAGCATTTGTGGGCACCTCCTGCTACAAAGTACCAAGCGCGAGTGCATTAGAGCACCTCTCACTCCACCCCACAAGCCACTATCTGATGTTCTCTGGTCTCTGTGGACCAGAGCTGAGCTATTGATCTGTGATCAGATTTCATGCCTGTTTCACTGTATCTGTTTTTAGACATACATAAACACATGCATGCATATAGCAACAGAAGAACCTAGGTTTCTCCCTTTTAATTGTTGTCTCTAACCTCTCCGTTTCAATTTTTATTTTTATGTATTCTTCCCATCTTACTCTATATGTACAGATTAAGCTTATATTAGATATAAGAAGCAAATACAGGGTGAAAATGTGACCAGTGTTAAAAATTTTGAATTTTCTACTTTCCTCCACAAAACATACCTATTTACTGCAGTTACCAGCCTGAATGAACACTAGTGGCAGTAAAACATCAACTTTAATTGATTGGTAAAGACTTATTTTTACATGGATCCTTGCACAATATATTATGACCTCAAAACACATTTACCATATTGTACTTTATGTAAATGTAATACATTTTGACATTTGCACAGCATACACTGAAAAAAAAATTACATTCTTACTTAGTATTTTTGTCTAGTTTCCAAATCAAATATACAAGTAATCTAAAAATAAAAATTCCAAGATTTTCAGGGCAAAAAATAAATAATCAAAATTAAGATTATTTAGAATATTTGAATTAAGATTATTTTTCTTGCCCCATGGGTATGACATACCGTTGCTTGTTTTAAGGGGATAGTTCACCCAAAAATGAATATTCTGTCAGTATTTACTCACCCTCATGTTGTCCAACCCCGTTAAGACCTTTGTCATCTTCGAAACAAGAATTAAGATATTTTGATGAAATCTGAGAGCTGGATCACTATTCCATACTGGATCACTCCTCCATTAAAGAGAAGGAAATTAATAGTTGAAATAAAGTTGGTTTTTTTAATGCGCACAAAAAGTGTTCTCATGATTTGATAAACTTAAGATTAAGCCACTGTAGTCACTTGGACTACGATGTCTTTAATTACTTTTCGAGGCCGTCAAGTTTTGATCCCTCAAGAAGCCTATGGACTATTATGGAGGAGTGATCCAGCTCTCAGAATTTCATCAAAAATATTGGTCCCACTTTATATTAAGTGGCTTTAAGTACTATGTACTTACACTGAAATTAATAATTAGATACAATGGATTTATTGTGTACATACATGTTTTTACATTGTACTTACATTTTAAAATTCCAGCATGTAATTACAGCTATAATTAATTTATGTAATTACATTTGTAATTACACAGTCTGACCCTCCCCTCACACCTTAATCTACCCTTAAACCGACCCATACCACCACACCTGTCCCTAACCTTACCCGTATCATACCTCAATAGCAGCAAAAGTGTTTTACAATACAACAGGAACACAATAATACATTGTACTTATTGTTCAATGTAAGTACATAGTACTTAAAGCCACTTAATATAAAGTGGGACCAAAATATTTTAATTCTTCTTCTGAAGGTCTTACGGGGTTGGAACAACATGAGGGTGAGTAAATACTGACAGAATTTTTTTATTTTTGGGTGAACTATCCCTTTAAGCAAAAACTGGCCAAAGAGAGAGAGGAGACAGAGAGAGAGAGGATTAATAATTGAGTGACGAATGTTTGTTCTGTTCTCTTTACCGTTTCTGGTCACTGGTTTCACCCTTAAAAGACGTTGTCAATCAACATTTGTCATTGGAGCATGCCATCAGTGAAATCTAAGCAATCGAAGAAAAAAAGAGAAAAAGAAAGTGTGAGGAGTCCTGAAATCTCTCACGTTGTTTGTATGCGGGTAAGAATCTGAGGCAGCAGTTTCAATGTTAAGTCTCATTATCAAACTGCTGGCCTGTGTACTGGTTGCCATGCTGACTGAAACAACAAATATTTTGAGCTATGTAGCACCTTTCTAACAAAATTCCAAACTCAATGATTTGGAAAGTTCCACTGTCTTTCTCTTCAGCCCTCTTTCTTTCCTCTGCTCCCTTCTTTTCTCCTCCTCAGCAGAATAGTGCCTTTGTCTCCTGGAAGTGAACTTGAAAACAGTGTTGAGGTGAGGAGCACACTTTATTCAACACACAGACACACATACTGACGGAGGACGTCCCCATTGACACTGAAAGACTTCTCATTATTGTACAATGATCTCCTCTCACCTCTTTCTCAGAAGAACAATTCTTTGCTTTGTCTTTCTGTATGTAGGCAACGGGCATAAACAAAAAGATAGGCATATATTTGTTTGTATCATGGTAACCACAGCTAAACTAAACGCATAGATACTACTAGTCGTTTTTACTATTGTACTTTGTTTTTCTTCATTAGCCACTGCAGTCTAACACAATTTTATATAAAAATCTTTTTTTTTTATTTAAATAAAGTAATACTTTAATTCAGCAAGGACACCTTCAATTGTATATCATTTTACATTTCTATTGCATATTAAAGGGTTCAGTTCACCTATAAATGAAAATTAAGTCATTAATTACTCACCCCCATGCTGTACCAACCCCATAAGACCTTCGTTCATCTTCAGAACACAAATGAAGATATTTTTGATTTAATCTGAGAGGTGGATCACTCCTTCATAGACTGCCTAAGGGACTGGCTCTTGACGGCCCATAAAGTCATTAAAGAAAATGTTTAAATATTCCATGTGCCTACAGTGGCTCAATTATAAGTTTATCAAGCGACGAGACTACTTTTGTGCGAAAGAAAAAAAAATAAATGACTTTATTCGACTATTTCATTACTTCCTTATGGGCCTTGAGACGAGAGTAGAAGAGATTTCCAGAACGCATGCGCAGAACTGAGATGAGGACGTTCTTCTTCGACTACTTCTTGTAACCGGCTGCTCACCGCTTCAGGAGTATTACCGCCACCTACCGTATAAGATGATCCATATATAAGGCGCTCCGGATTATAAGGCGCACTGTAGTTTTTTGAGAAGATTAAAGGCTTTTAAGTGCGCCTTATAGTGCGGAAAATACGGTAATTGAAAAGCGTATGTACAGCGCGCATCTTCCTCTGCTTGTAAACAGAAAGTTTTGCGCTTCCAGCTATATCAGCACGTCATCTTATACGGTAGGTGGCGGTAATACTCCTAAGCGGTGAGCAGCCGGTAACAAGAAGTAGTCGAAGAAGAACGTCCTCATCTCAGTTCTCGCGCATGCGTTCTGGAAATCTCTTCAACTCTCGTCTCAAGGCCCATAAGGAAGTAATGGAATAGTCGAATAAAGTCGTTATTTATGTTGTTTTTTTCGCACAAAAAGTAGTCTCGTCGCTTGATAAACTTAATATGAGCCACTGTAGGCACATGGAATATTTAAACATTTTCTTTAATGACTTTAATGGGCCGTCAAGAGCCAGTCCCTTAGGCAGTCTATGGAGGAGTGATACAGCTCTCAGATTAAATCAAAAATATCTTCATTTGTGTTCCGAAGATGAACGAAGATCTTACGGGGTTAGGTACAGCATGGGGTGAGTAATGACTTATTTTTCATTTTTGGGTGAACTAACCCTTTAATGCTGATCTTTTGAAATTTCTATTTATCAAAGAATCATCTATCATGCTTTCAACATTGATAACAATGATCAATGTTTTCTTGAGTATTACATCATCATATTAGAATGTTTTCTGAAGGATCATGTGACACTGATTATAGTAATGATGCTGAAAAGTCAGCTTTACCATCACAGGAATAAGTTACATTTGAACATGTATTCAAATAGAAAACAAAACAAAATAAATGAACAAAATGACAGAAATTTTCAGGAACCTACTGACATTGTTTGTAGATGATCGCATATTCATTTTTATAGTGGTGCTTAAACTTTGACTCATAGTTTGTCCTGTACCATTTCTTTGCTATATTCACATGGCAGATGACATATTTGGAAGGGAAAACCAACACAAAACTCTTTTGACTAAGACTTAACTAATCTCCTGGAATACATTATCAACATGGTAACCATGCAAAGAATATATGCAGTGCAAAAGTAGACCTTCATATGTTAATGAGCATTGAAAAGTTTGCTTATATTCAAACAAACATCTCAAGCTATCATTTAACACGTACTAATTTCTTGCAGAATTTGCCTTCATCAGTGTTGCTATGTGCTGTTGTGTCTTAGAAACCCAGCGGTGACCTGATCTGGATGTGTTCCATCTATTGTGTGTTGCACAGGAGTGATTCTGGCTGGTTTATTGCACATTATGTAACTATTGTCATGCTCAGACATACACAGAAATAGGTATATCCACCCTTGCTGAATGAAATTTTGGAATGTTAAAGGAGCTATATGTAAGAAATGTATTTTAAATAATCATAAAATGGCCCTAAAATGTCACTAGACATTACAAAATCATGTTCATTTCAAATACTTATCACTGACAACAGTAGTCCAGCCAGGATATTGTCATTTAAAAAGTGAAGTTGCAGCCCTCAGCTGATGTTGATGTTGTCATGTTGTGTTTTGGTCTGATGTTCCACCCTCCATCAATCTACCAATCACAGACTCAGTAGTGTTGCGGCATCCGGGTTGCCAGCTCTGCTCTAGTTACCACAGCTGCAGTTACAAACATGTCGGGATAGAAAAATGTTGGATCCTGCAGCCTATATGGCAACCTCTGAGTCACGGGGGGAGGGGATACACCGCTCTACAGTAATTTGAAAGTGATTGCAGTACCAGTTTTGGCCACAATCTTACATGCAGCTTTTTTAAATATGTCCACTAAATACATTAAACGGAAGCTTATGATTCATCCAAACAATTTATAGAAACACATTCTAACTTTTACTTGAAAAATGTCTACAGTAAAAGTCAGTGGGGTCCAATCCAATATTGTTTTGGACCCCAGTGACTTTCCTTGTTTGGACAAAGTTGGAAATTTAAAAAAAATGTGTCACCCAGAAGAAAACGAGTCATACAGCTTTGGAAGGACGTGAGGGTATGAGTATATGATGAAAGAATTTTAATTTTAGGGTGAACTATCCCTTTAAATATTTAAGTTTTAAAGCCACAGTAAAAAGTCGACTTGAGTTTTAAAAAGAAGGACAACCATTCCCTTAAAGAGCAACATGCAGGTTGAATTTATTTCTGAATTAATACTTGAAATTGTCTGCAGAGGTCTTTTAAAAACACGTATGTAAAAATTACTAATGAAATCTCATTTGATGTCGAGATTTTGATGAAAATGCGCTAGGCTCTGGAATACGCCTTTCCCGCAAGCAACGCGTCATATGACGTAGCCCGAGGAAAACAAATGAGCTCGCGGTACGCTTCTCATTGCTGGGTGTTGATGTAGTTCGAGCAGTAGTGAGAGACAGAAAGTTTTAGATCGAGTTTTAGAGAAGCCATAATGGTAAATTATTGTGTTTGTGCTTGTTGCACGAATTCCAGCCTGTCAGGACATCATATCCATCATTTTCCTTCTAGGAAAAACAAGGCTTTTTGGTCTTGGGTGCGTTATGTGCAGGTGAATAGAGCAGACTTCACTGCCGCGTCTTTTACCACACACACTCGGTCGTTTGTGGCGCACATTTCACTCGGTTTAAATGGTATCACTAACTGCATTTGAAAAGCATTATTTATTTGTTGTTATGGCATGGTCATTAGTCAATGTTGATAGTGCTAACTAACCAGCTTGGATGGACTGCATAATCACTGTCAGCGTAGAATATGAGAAGACAAAATGTTGCTGGCTTAAATTAAGACAATCTAAATGGATGTTTAATCAAGAACAAAGTCGAATGTATGTTTGCTAAAGCAGATTTATTACAAAACACCAAGGTATAGCCATACAGTAGATGAACCAGCGTTAGCCACGGTGCTAACTTACATGAACTCACTTGCCCTATTCGCCACTGGTTTTCTCGACACCACAACTCTAACGTTACTTCTCTCCTCTGCCCATTGTTCGTCCCCCGATCTCCCCCTGACTTCTATCTCGCCTAGAAGGCTCATAATTATATGCCTGTGGGTCATCATAGGCATATTCGTCAACATCGCAGAACGCGGTTTCGTCGTTCGCATCCATTGTAACCTGAGCCTGAACTTGAACAGACTCCCTCGGCGATCGTCACTTCCGGTTAGTGCGTCGTAGACGCGGGAGTTATTTTATCACAATTTTTCTCAAAATATCGTTAATGGCTAAATATATATTACTCCAGTTCAGAAAATCGAGTTGTTTTATCGTCAACATACACTATGCTATATAGGGGTGTCCAACCTGCATGTTGCTCTTTAAAGTTATTAAGTAAACTTAATGTTTAGTTCTAAGTTTCAGAAAATGGCTGTGGATAAATTAACAATTGTACAAGAGTCAATATTAAAACAAACTGGTACACGGTGGATGTGCATGTACAGTATGTGCAGACTGTCCGTCTGTCTGGTTAATCTGAACACAATAGATAGACAGGTGTGGCTCTGCAGTGGCCCCTGGCATCACCCTTGGGCATTAAAGGCTTGAGTGTCCATTCAGCTGCAAGACAGGCCGTGTGTTTGGTGATGAACTTCGCATGTGCATATGTATGTGTTATTCTAAGACTGTATTCAAGCGTTGCATTAGTGATGTGATCTGTGCCTCTCTCCGCTCTGATGCCGCTGCGGGCCTCATACAGCAGGGCTCCACATTAAACACCCTGTCTGGAGCTTGGCACAGCAGTTGGAAATAGAAAATGCCTCGGTGTTGTTGCGTGTGTCTGTATGTGCCTTCGATAGATGATTAAAGACATTTCAGCTTGGACTCTTTCTGGAAAGAGAATATGATGTTGAATACAGCATTCAAACTCATGCGGAGGCCCACCGTGGAGTTAAAGCTAAATATAGTTTCTGCATGATTTGAAAATCTTCTATACATCCTACGCATGTGTTCATTTATTGAATATCGTACATTATTTGATAATGTTTTCAGCATAGAGTTTTGAACTTACAGCTCTGTTTAACACTTTTGATATCTTTTCAGCTGATTTTTGTCAAATTGAGTGGGGAAAATGCATCTGTATGGCATTTAAACCCGATTGGCACTAAGGGGCCTGAAGTGTGCCAAGAAAACATCCCCCATTACACCACCACCACCAGCCTGCACAGTGGGAACAAGGCATGATGGATCCATGTTCCCATTCTGTTTACGGCAAATTCTGACTCTACCATCTGAATGTCTCAACAGAAATCGAGACTCATCAGACCAGGCAACATTTTTCCAGTCTTCAACTGTCCAATTTTGGTGAGCTCTTGCCAATTGTAGCCTCTTTTTCCTATTTGTAGTGGAGATGAGTGGTACCCGGTGGAGTCTTCTGCTGTTGTAGCCCATCCGCCTCAAGGTTGTGTGTGTTGTGGCTTCACAAATGCTTTGCTGCATACCTCGGTTGTAACGAGTGGTTATTTCAAAGTTGCTCTTCTATCAGCTTGAATCAGTCGGCCCATTCTCCTCTGACCTCTTACATCAACAAGGCATTTTCGCCCACAGGACTGCCGCATACTGGATGTTTTTCCCTTTTCACACCATTCTTTGGCATGAAAATCCTAGTAACTGAGCAGATTGTGAAATACTCAGACCGGCCCGTCTGGCACCAACAACCATGCCACGCTCAAAATTACTTAAATCACCTTTCTTTCCCATTCTGACATTCAGTTTGGAGTTCAGGAGATTGTCTTGACCAGGACCACACCACTAAATGCATTGAAGCAACTGCCATGTGATTGGTTGATTAGATAATTGCATTAATGAGAAATTGAACAGGTGTTCCTAATAATCCTTTAGTGTATACACTAAACTAAACTGCAACCTTATCATAACAAATATCTGCAAAGTGTCTAATATTGCAAGCACAAATCTCACAAGAATCGAAAATGGGTTACTTTCCCATAGACTGGATCGAAGACAATAGATGTCTCACAAGCTGTCACTCTCTTTTTTCGAGGTCTCTTTTAGGCTCAATCCCAATTCACCCCTTGGCCCTACCCCTTGTTTTCGAGTGTACCCCTTGGCCCTTAAAACGGAGTTATAAGGGCCAAGGGGTTGAAATATACCCTACGAAATGGAACAACTCTTCATGAACCCAAAACGTCATCAGTCGTTGGCGAAGGCTCTGCCGTTACAGAGTTTACAGGATTTCTCCATGACAACAACTGACAATCAGCGCAGCTGCTCTTAACTTTGAATAAATATGATGATTATAACGTCCCTTCCTCGAATTGTATGTCTTTTCTGATTGGAAAGGTAATTTATTATACCATTTCTTAATTTAAACGGCTATAGTGTTATTATAAGAGTAAATAAAGTGCGTGGTGGAATCATCTGGCGCTAAATTTAAATGTTTAACCGTTTGCGATCCATCTCGCCGGTGATTTGCGATGCATTCGGTCGGATCGCTGTTGTGCCTCAGATCAAGCACATGCACCAATTATCTCTTCCTCTTTATTAGTTACAACACAAAATAAATATGAATGAACATCAGAAGGTATGTTGAAAGACAGTACAACTTACCAAAATCCGTGTCATGTAATATAGGCCCCTCATGTAAAGTCACATTTACCGCAGAAAAGCCATTCAGTATCCAAAAACTCATTAGTCAGCTAGAAAATTTAACTTCGAGAGGACCATTTTGCTAAATATGTGCATTGTAATGCATATTCATTGTGTTTTTACTCAACCTGTTCTTCAAAATGTAATGTATGTTTAAATAAATCCATTTTATGACATCCACCATTTAAATGTTTATTTAAACAATGAAAGCAAACAGTTTATGTAATTATAAATGTATTATAAAAACTTATTTGTGTACTTTTTTTAAGCAAATAATTTTTTCTGTCAGAGTTCACCAGAATGCTTTGTTTACATGTTAATTACAAAATTGTTCAGTTTTAAAGCGTACTCTTTTTGTGCTAAAGTGCATTTCTTTTTCACAAGGGAGGAAACAGGTTTATCTTCTACAATCAAGCCATCTCTCAGTGAACATTGCCTGGATTTTGCTTTCTCTGGGCTGTTGTTGTGAAGTTTTGCATTGAGTGACTTATGGTTTGCATAACTCTCTGCTCATTAATCTGTGTTCGATGGCGGGCCGCAGGGTTCGAAATGACAGGTGACTGGCTGGAACGGTTTCTTTAGAATGAACAGATTGCTTTTGTTTGAATGGATTAAACCCTGAGTCTAAATAGCAAACATTTTTCAAATCTGTATGTTTTTATTGCTGTTCAAAAATACATCATGATTGAATGCAGTATCACATTTTTTTAATCTTTTATAAACTTTTATCACAATACAAGTCACTTTATAGTATTTTATGCGTCTTTGCGAAGTAACATTTTTAATGAAGAAAAACGTACTGCCCCAAACTAATATATATTTTTTGCTTTCAGATGTTTCTAAGTTTCAAAATATCTATTTGAAAATTATACTTCATATAGATAATTCATAATAATAAGTTGTTTTTAAGTTTCTGAATCCTCCAAGAATAAGAACATCACAAGACTGACTTTATGGTGGTGCAGGGATATAGTTGCTTTTGTATGTTTTCCCAAAAAAACAAAAAAAAAAAATTCCTGGAATGGTTGTGTATGTTTCCCATATGAAAATATCTGTGGAATTTTGTTGACAACTTAAGATTGATTTAACTTTTGATTAATCTCACACTCGTGTGTTTGTCTGGCTACATTATGTTGTTTTTTTTTGTACTTTAATTTCAACAGGGCAAACATATGAATGTGTTCTTACTCCTCATTTCTCTACATATCAGTGCATGTATCTACTTTATACTGTAGGCCTATTGTTTGCAACAGTCTGTCTCATGCTATTGTAGCTTCAGCGTAGTTCTGCTGGTGGCGAATGAACAGAACAAACAGTTTGTCTATGTGTGCTTCAGGTATTCCCTACATTATGCCCCCACAAAGATAGTAATACCACCAGTCAGTGA
The DNA here is from genome assembly GCA_030378365.1 of Hybognathus amarus. NCBI lineage: Eukaryota > Metazoa > Chordata > Actinopteri > Cypriniformes > Leuciscidae > Hybognathus > Hybognathus amarus. The sequence goes on from JAQIUQ010004294.1 coordinate 61,239, forward strand.
GAGAGTGTGTGTGCATGCTCAGGGTGTTCATCGAGGGAATGCATGTCAGGAATGTGTGCCTTGAGTTTATCATTCATCTCTGTTTACACAATGTTCCACAAAATGAATCACTGTGTGTGTGTGTGCGCATGTGTGCTCATTCAGGATGGTTTGCATTTCGCTTGTGCGATTTAAGGTGAGTTTCGGTTAAGTTTTTTCCACCTATTTTCTTTTTCCGCTGAACCAGTCAAACTGCAGCTTTCAAATCGCACATTTGAGCTTCTGCAGGAACCAATGAGGTTAATTCTCGAGTTACGCAGCACGTTTGAGCTTCTGAAGAACCAATGAGGTTCATTCTTGTGTTACGCAATACGTTTGAGCTTCTAAAGAACCAATGAGGTTCATTCTTGTGTTACGCAGCACGTTTGAGCTTCTGAAGAACCAATGAGGTTCATTCTTGTGTTACGCAGCACGTTTGAGCTTCTGAAGAACCAATGAGGTTCATTCTTGTGTTACGCAGCACGTTTGAGCTTCTGAAGAACCAATGAGGTTCATTCTTGTGTTACGCAGCACGTTTGAGCTTCTGCAAGAACCAATGAGGTTCATTCTTGTGTTACGCAGAACGTTTGAGCTTCTGCAGGAACCAATGAGGTTCATTCTTGTGTTACGCAGCACGTTTGAGCTTCTGAAGAACCAATGAGGTTCATTCTCGTGTTACGCAGCACGTTTGAGCTTCTGGAAGAACCAATGAGGTTCATTCTTGTGTTACGCAGCACGTTTGAGCTTCTGAAGAACCAATGAGGTTCATTCTCGTGTTACGCAGCACGTTTGAGCTTCTGAAGAACCAATGAGGTTCATTCTCGTGTTGCGCAGCACGTTGCAGCTTCTGAAGAACCAATGAGGTTCATTCTTGTGTTACGCAGCACGTTTGAGCTTCTGCAAGAACCAATGAGGTTCATTCTTGTGTTACGCAGCACGTTTGAGCTTCTGAAGAACCAATGAGGTTCATTCTTCGTGTTACGCAGCACGTTTGAGCTTCTGAAGAACCAATGAGGTTCATTCTCGTGTTACGCAGCACGTTTGAGCTTCTGAAGAACCATTGAGGTTCATTCTCATGTTACGCAGCACGTTGCGCTTCTGAAGAACCAATGAGGTTCATTCTTGTGTTACGCAGCACGTTTGAGCTTCTGCAGGAACCAATGAGGTTCATTCTTGTGTTACGCAGCACGTTTGAGCTTCTGCAAGAACCAATGAGGTTCATTCTTGTGTTACGCAGCACGTTTGAGCTTCTGAAGAACCAATGAGGTTCATTCTCGTGTTACGCAGCACGTTTGAGCTTCTGAAGAACCAATGAGGTTCATTCTCGTGTTACGCAGCACGTTTGAGCTTCTGAAGAACCAATGAGGTTCATTCTCGTGTTACGCAGCACGTTTGAGCTTCTGAAGAACCAATGAGGTTCATTCTCGTGTTACGCAGCACGTTTGAGCTTCTGAAGAACCAATGAGGTTCATTCTCGTGTTACGCAGCACGTTTGAGCTTCTGAAGAACCAATGAGGTTCATTCTCGTGTTACGCAGCACGTTTGAGCTTCTGAAGAACCAATGAGGTTCATTCTCGTGTTACGCAGCACGTTTGAGCTTCTGAAGAACCAATGAGGTTCATTCTCATGTTACGCAGCACGTTTGAGCTTCTGAAGAACCAATGAGGTTCATTCTCGTGTTACGCAGCACGTTTGAGCTTCTGAAGAACCAATGAGGTTCATTCTTGTGTTACGCAGCACGTTTGAGCTTCTGCAGGAACCAATGAGGTTCATTCTCGTGTTACGCAGCACGTTTGAGCTTCTGAAGAACCAATGAGGTTCATTCTCGATGTTACGCAGCACGTTTGAGCTTCTGCAGGAACCAATGAGGTTCATTCTCGTGTTACGCAGCACGTTTGAGCTTCTGAAGAACCAATGAGGTTCATTCTTGTGTTACGCAGCACGTTTGAGCTTCTGAAGAACCAATGAGGTTCATTCTCGTGTTACGCAGCACGTTTGAGCTTCTGAAGAACCAATGAGGTTCATTCTCGTGTTACGCAGCACGTTCGAGCTTCTGAAGAACCAATGAGGTTCATTCTCGTGTTACGCAGCACGTTTGAGCTTCTGAAGAACCAATGAGGTTCATTCTCGTGTTACGCAGCACGTTTGAGCTTCTGAAGAACCAATGAGGTTCATTCTCGTGTTACGCAGCACGTTTGAGCTTCTGCAAGAACCAATGAGGTTCATTCTCGTGTTACGCAGCACGTTTGAGCTTCTGAGAACCAATGAGGTTCATTCTCGTGTTACGCAGCACGTTTGAGCTTCTGCAGGAACCAATGAGGTTCATTCTCGTGTTACGCAGCACGTTTGAGCTTCTGAAGAACCAATGAGGTTCATTCTTGTGTTACGCAGCACGTTTGAGCTTCTGGAAGAACCAATGAGGTTCATTCTTGTGTTACGCAGCACGTTTGAGCTTCTGAAGAACCAATGAGGTTCATTCTTGTGTTACGCAGCACGTTCGAGCTTCTGAAGAACCAATGAGGTTCATTCTCGTGTTACGCAGCACGTTTGAGCTTCTGAAGAACCAATGAGGTTCATTCTCGATGTTACGCAGCACGTTTGAGCTTCTGAAGAACCAATGAGGTTCATTCTCGTGTTACGCAGCACGTTTGAGCTTCTGAAGAACCAATGAGGTTCATTCTCGTGTTGACGCAGCACGTTTGAGCTTCTGGAAGAACCAATGAGGTTCATTCTCGTGTTACGCAGCACGTTTGAGCTTCTGAAGAACCAATGAGGTTCATTCTCGTGTTACGCAGCACGATTTGAGCTTCTGCAAGAACCAATGAGGTTCATTCTCGTGTTACGCAGCACGTTCGAGCTTCTGAAGAACCAATGAGGTTCATTCTTGTGTTACGCAGCACGTTTGAGCTTCTGAAGAACCAATGAGGTTCATTCTTGTGTTACGCAGCACGTTTGAGCTTCTGAAGAACCAATGAGGTTCATTCTTGTGTTGCGCAGCACGTTTGAGCTTCTGCAAGAACCAATGAGGTTCATTCTCGTGTTACGCAGCACGTTTGAGCTTCTGAAGAACCAATGAGGTTCATTCTCGTGTTACGCAGCACGTTTGAGCTTCTGCAGGAACCAATGAGGTTCATTCTCGTGTTACGCAGCACGTTTGAGCTTCTGAAGAACCAATGAGGTTCATTCTTGTGTTACGCAGCACGTTTGAGCTTCTGCAAGAACCAATGAGGTTCATTCTTGTGTTACGCAGCACGTTTGAGCTTCTGCAAGAACCAATGAGGTTCATTCTCGTGTTTACGCAGCACGTTTGAGCTTCTGCAAGAACCAATGAGGTTCATTCTTGTGTTACGCAGCACGTTTGAGCTTCTGAAGAACCAATGAGGTTCATTCTTGTGTTACGCAGCACGTTTGAGCTTCTGAAGAACCAATGAGGTTCATTCTCGTGTTACGCAGCACGTTTGAGCTTCTGCAGGAACCAATGAGGTTCATTCTCGTGTTACGCAGCACGTTTGAGCTTCTGAGAACCAATGAGGTTCATTCTCGATGTTACGCAGCACGTTTGAGCTTCTGCAGGAACCATATGAGGTTCATTCTACGTGTTACGCAGCATGATTTGAGCTTCTGAAGAACCAATGAGGTTCATTCTTCGTGTTACGCATCACGTTTGAGCTTCTGAAGAACCAATGAGGTTCATTCTCATGTTACGCAGCACGTTTGAGCTTCTGAGAACCAATGAGGTTAATTCTGAATATTACGCAGCACGTTTGAGTTCTGAAGAACCAATGAGGTTCATTCTAGTATTGCGCAGCACGTTTGAGCTTCTGCAATAACCAATGAGGTTATTCTAGTGTTACGCAGCACGTTTACAGCTTTTGAAGAACCAATGGTTCATCTTATTTACGCAGCAACGTTTCGAGCTACTAAAGAACCAATGAGGTTCATTCTCGTGTTATTGTTTAAATAAAGTGTATATAGTTATACAGGTGTGTAGGAAATTGCTGATGGTATAAGGGGGAGATGACATTTATTAAACAAACATTGTAGTTTTTTTCTCTTTGTACTCTTCTGACAGACAGGTTATGATAATTCAACAATAAAATACCTCGCAGTAATACAACACCTCGCTTCTTCTCAAAGCTTTTGTTTCCTATATCTCAGACCTCATTCCTGTGCTACTGCTGGCACTGTTTTAACAAGTATAGCTCACACCTTTTAATATTTTCAATTTTATGATTTGCTCTTCGTGAATATGCAAGCTTCTTGTCCATCATTCATAAACTTCATTTGACTTGAACTGAAACTACATTTATAGTAAAGTTGCACATGAATTTCCCACCTGTGTCTGAAACAACCACCTGTGTGTTACGTTTGCATGTTTTCACGTGTGTGTGTGTGTTTTCACACCTATGCATAGGTGAGAGTGGACTGTGAAGTGATCTTTCTGTGTGTGAGAACCAGTCTTACGTTCAACTATCTGGGTCTGCAGTGGGTTGTCAGCGTGGAAAGTCCCCGTCTTGTAGTAAACTATGCCCTTGTACACTGAAAAACATCAAACAGCTCTAAATAGCCATAAGTCAGAGAGCTGTTTTATGTCTAAGCAATGGACGTTATCTAAGTATAACATGACCCATCTGGTGAGAGCCCGAGAACCTGTAAAAAAAAAAGGCCTGCATCATATAGGTCAACCACTGTGAACTTCAGTTTAACTGCAGTCCCACTGTGGTCTAAAGACCGTCACACCTGGACACAGGCTGTCAGAGACAAATGAGGATAACTAACACTTCAAAATGTATGTTTTTGGTAATTTACATTGTAGAGCAAAACATCTAAGTATTGTCATGTTTACCACATGGCTTATTTTACTCAAATTGAAAACCCCATTGGAAAATCTCTAGAGGGAGCCAGTGGAGAATTAGTCTATGATCACGTTCCCATACATGTCGTGGCCACAACAAAAGTGTGAACATGTAAAGTACTTGATTATAACTGGAACTGTCAGTGTGTTATTCGATATTACATTTAGTTAAGTTCATATATTTTAAATTGCAACTTCAACATTATTCCAAATGTGTAAATATATTTATTTTTTTAACATGACATACACATTTCAATAGAAATATTAGTTTACCATAAATGTTCATCACATTCAGCAGTACATTTTAACCACATTTAAGGCATAAAAGTAATTAATGAACTACATATAAAGATAATTAAATCCAACTTAAGTGAGTCAAAATCGCTAAATTTTAGCTAATAGCACTTAATGAAAATGTATGATAGTTTATATTTATATTAAGATGTAAATTTAATAGCAAATAGTGTCTAAAACTTGACATTATGTTTAGTATATTCTTTTAAAGTAAATTATAACAGTAATATTTTTAAAAGGATACTAAAGTGTACTTCTTTTCACAAAGGTATGCTTTTCAGAACATAAAATACAGAATAACAGTCTTTTTTCTGAAATAAATAACAAATAAAACAAAATACATCATGTTAATATGCAAAATAATAATATACAAATAATCAAATGTAGCATGAACTGAACATAAAAACATATATTATATGTGCGTTTAAACAGTGTTTTCTTATGTATTTGGTTTATTATATAACAATATAAATAAATAAAAATAAAAACAATTTAAACCTCTGGCACTAAAGGTAAGACATTCTCAATTGAGTCACCTTAGCTAAGTCTCAAATTTTGTCCTGAACGTATATGAACTACTGCTATAGTTGTTACTGTAATGAAACTGTGGTAACTTGTGGTAGCCACTGATCTCATAAAAAATGACAGTAGAAATCTGGTACTCTTAGCTACTTTTTTAAAAGAAACGTCCATTAACATGTGGCGATGCTACGCTAACTGAGCCTAGGTGTGAGCTGACTTGACTGGTTGATTGATTCACTTGTTGATGAGCTGGTGGTCTTGTGAATGAAAGACTTTTTGTTTTCAAAGTCTTGCGAATGTCAAACTTCGCCAATTGAAATGACAGTCACGGTCTGATGTTAGCGCTGTGATTAGCAATTTATTCCATTGAGGAAATCATTATGGTTTAATTAACCTGAAAGACAGGTGTTTTTTTGCTTAATAGCCCTCTGCGAACTCATTTATTCATCAAGTGTGTTTATGTGAGTACTGACACAAATGACATGATGATAACACAGCTGTGCCTAAACTCTGAGGCATGGTAATAATCATGATAATGCTACTTAACTCTCTCTCTCTCTCTCTCTCTCTCTCTCTCTCTCTCTCTCTCTCTCTCTCTCTCTGCGTAGTAGTGCATACTACATGATTTACAGATTGGAATAAGGGAACATAGTAGGAGGACAGACGTCACATTCAGTCAGAAGTAGGAGCTAGGAGATACGCAGACACCCACTGACTCTCTGTGTTATCATTTTCTGCTGTCTGTCTCCATTGGCGTGCGTGGAGGTTTCAGCTGAGCGCTTGTGATGTCACAGCCTGGTGGTGGTGGTGGTGAGGTTTGGGCCTTGTGAAGCATGTAAGAGAAGAGAAACTAGTGTGGTTTCAGCTCGCGTCACGGCACTATTTCAGCCCCCAGACAAACACAAACTCCACAAACATATTCAGATTCAAAACATTCACATGAATTGGCCTTTTTACCACCTCATTTCTCTTTCTCGTCTCATTTGAATAACCTTCAAGACTAAGTATTTAACTTGTCAGCTTTTAGGCCAGTAATCAAGCAACTTGCAACCACTCAGAACATACTAGCAATGCCCTAGCAGCCGCATTGTGCACTAATAACACCTAAAATGCTCCATGGTAACACCCTGTAGTGGTTGTACACATGATGAATAGCACTTTTTTTCTTTAGACAATTCATTTGTGAAGCCCTTTAAATACCTTTAAATAAAAATGCCTTTAAGGGTGTGTTCACACTTGTAGTTGGATCGCTTGATTGGTTTGGTCTGGACAAAAACAACAAAAAAGCATTTAGTCCTGTTTGCGCCTAATCTTCAGGCATAAGGATTGGTCGGCTTTTATTATGTATATTTCTAAACGGAACTTACCGAACATTCAAATCAATGATAAATTCAAATAAATGCGCTTGCTGTATGTACAAAGCCTACATATGATGGCATTTTGACCAGCTGAGAACTCCTGAAGTGCTTATAAAGTGTGTAACGAAGTCAAACAGTTCTGACTCCTGTACCGTTCAGAACACACATCGTTCACACTTATTCAAGTGAACCGCACTAATAGACCAATCGCACCAGGGTTAATTTTATTATCGAACTAAACATGCCAAGTGTGAACCACCTAAAAAACAGTTCAGTAGTTAAATACAAGTTTAATACATATGAAAAATATTTGCGTTCTTTTTCAAAAACTTTTGCTATCCCCGATAAGCTTTGTGTTCAATGGTAAAACATTTAGATTCTCTATTGACTGTTGCATTGTATTTATATTTAAATACATAAGTTGTGACATTGGAGACCCCCTTTTTACAAGCTTTAAAATAAGTATGTGAAGCCACCAGAGTGTGTATGTAAAGTTTTAACAAACAGAAAAAAAACATGCAGTTTGTGTGTGTCCCTTTAAATGCAAATTAGCAAGATTCCAAGAAGAGGGCAGAGCTTCAAGAGCTCATTCTCAGGCAGATGAACAACAACAAAACAGGACAATCTCACTCACAGAAAATGTCAGAAACGATACTAGCGGTGGTCAGTTTGGAACCGGATTAAGACAGTGATGCCAGAGTCAGATAAGATATGCTGTATGGAGATAAAACAGGTATAGTTTACTTAAATTGCGGTATACAGTTATAATTTATGTTGTCATCTTGCTTTTATTCACCATTGGTACAAGCCTGTTGTAGCAGACCAAGACCGAATGATGGCCCAAACTTACGGATGAGTTTTATGAAGTTATGAAGAAAACCAAACAAGAGTCGAAGTCGAAGTGGAAAACCAAACAGTCGAGATAGAGTGGAAAACCAAACCTAGTCGAGTAAAGATGAAAAACCAAACCGAGTCGAAGCGGAAATCCAAACAGAGTTGAAGTTGAAGTCAGTTGAGATTGAGTGAAGTGAAAAACCAAACTGAGTCGAAGCGGAAATCCAAACAGAGTCGAAATCAAAATAGTTGAATAAAGTTGGAGTGGAAAACCAAGAGTCGAGATCCAGTTGAGTGAGATGGAAACCAAGAGTTGAAATCCAAGTAAAGTGGAAAACCAAACAGAGTCGAAGTGGAAAACTCAAACACAGAGTTCGAAGTCGTAGAAATGGAAAACCAAACAGAGTCGAAGTAATCAGTTAAGTCAAATGGAAAACCAAACCGAGTTGAGTCGAGTAGTCCAAGTGAAATGAAAACCAAACAGAGCTGAGTCGAGTGGAAAACCAAACCGAGTCGATTTGAGTGGAAAACCAAACCGAGTCGAAGTCAGAGTCATGGAAATAGAGTCAGTGGAAAACCAAACAGAGTCAAGTCGAGTTAGAGTGGAAAACCAAACAGAGTCGAGTAGTTGAGTCAAGTAAAGATGAAAATCCAAACAGAGTCGTGTAGTCCAGTCCAGTCTAGTCGAGTAGAAAACCAAACACGAGTTGAGTCGAGATAGTCCAGTCGAAGTGGAAAACCAAACAGTTGAAGTCGAGTGGAAAACCAAACAAAGTTAGAGTTGAGTGGAAAACCAAACGAGTCGAGTTGAATTGAGTAGAGAGGGAAAAACCAAACCGAGTTGAGTAGTCGAAAATAAAGTCGAAGTGGAAAACCAGAGTTGAGTCCAGTCGAAGTAGAGTGGAAAACCAAACAGAGTTGAAATCTGAGTGGAAAACCAAACCAGAGTCGAGCCAGAGAGGAAAACCAAACAGAGTCGAGTAGTCAGTCAAGTGGAAAACCAAACCGAGTCGAGTAGAGTAGTGAAATCGAGTTGAGTCGAGAGTCAGTACCAGTAAAGTGGAAAACCAAACAGAGCTGAGTAGAGTTGAAAACCAAACAGTCGAGTAGAGTGGAAAACCAAACCGAGTCGAGTACTCGAATATCGAAGTGAAAACCAAACAGAGTTGAGTCCAGTCGAGTTGAGTGGCAAACCAAACAGTCGAGTAGAGTGGAAAACTCAAACCGAGTTCGAGGGGAAAACCAAACCGAGTTCGAGAAGTCATGAATAAAGTCGATGTGGAAAACCAAACAGAGTCGAGTCTGAACTAGAGTTGAAAACCAAACAGAGTAGAGTAGTCCAGTCCAACCTAGTCAGAGTGGAAAACCAAACCTAGTCAGAGTTCGAGTGGAAAACCAAACAGAGTCCGAAGTAAGAGTAGTCGAAGTCGGTCGTGTACCTGTGTAGTGGAAAAGCACCATGTAAGAGCTGAATGGACACAAGTACAAGAAGATGCACATGAGTTTTATCCATAAACTCTATCTCTCCTGACATTATCAGTCAACATACACAGAGAATTACACAAAAACACTTTCAACTAACAGCAAACAAATATAAACAGTATACTTTATGCCTTTTCAGTGGGTGCTTAATAAACTGGAAAACTTTATATCTGTAAAACAACTGTAATAAAGTGCTCTCTCTCCCTTTGTTTACTGCGTGACCAGGATCGCTCCAGAGACTATACTGGATCACGAACACTTTGGTACTGATCCATCCTTCGAGTTAAAACTTTTTAGCAAAACATGTTTTGCATTGTACCTTTGTACTGAGACTGCGTTCACAAAGCAGGTGTAAAATGATTTGCACAGACATAAATGAATGTAGGTAGCCTATATTTTGCGGCACATTCGCTTTAAAAATAAATCTAATCCACTGCATCTTCAGCGGCTCTGATGTCGGGAGTACATGAAGACGGTTATGTTCACTCTCACATCCAGACAAGAGTCATTTCTTGCCAGTGAACAACTCGCTCGAGGCAGGGTCTATGCTAAAACAGCACAGTATCAGTCCACGGTGGGCTTATTCAAATAGCTATTTTTACACTTATGAATTATTCATAAATATCTTTGTTTTTGGGAAGTTGCACCAGACGACATTTTACAACCTGAATGAACCTTTCTTGACATGTCAAATTATCTGAAATTTTAAGAAACTTAGTCATGAGAGGGCCTCTCTAATGTATTATTTTGTCCCCTGTATGTTGGATGGATGGACCACATGACTACGATTCTGTGTACAAAAGTTTCGAACATTAATACGCATTAAATTAAGTTTTCTTAAGTATTTTATTTCTAAGGTTTTCTTTTTAAGACTAATTATTTTAATGAGGTTATCTTTGACTCAATGCCCCCTAAAAATATTACACTTTTATTCAGAAATTCAAATCAGCTCATCATAGAAGATGTGAATTAAAGTAAATATATGTATTTTTGAATAAATGGATAGATCCTGACAAATTGTTCATTGACATTTCATTGACCCAAAACAAAAGCCAGTCATGCAGATGTGAAATGACCAGTCAAGCACTATACAAGCCAATTTGCTGACAGGACAGGGGGCATTTTGTTCTGTTTCCTGACAAGGCCTCCGTCTGTCTTAAGCTTTCAAAGTTCCTGTCTTGCCTCAGGAGACACTGAGACAAGAGCAAGACGCTGACACGCAGACAGTCTTGAACTCAATCTTTCTGCCACTTCATCTATCAGTCCTTTTCTCCGTGTGTCTGTTTGACGATCATGCTGTCTTTCTCAATAACTCTCCATCTCCACATTCCTCTCTCAATGCCAGTCTTCAGTGCTTGGTGCCGTTTCATTTGCCGTGTAGACGTGTCAGTGCTGATAGATTAAGTTTTCTCTTTCTGACAGTGGGTATTTTGGGGCTCTGAGGCAGATGGGCATTAAAATGGAAACGAACACTGGCAGACTTGCTGTTCCTGCTCCTGATTCTCTAGAGTTTGTGACCCTGAAAGGGCATGTGGGTTTAAACGTTTAAAGGAGTACGTTCACTTTTTAAAAAAACCTTTTTCTCACTGTAAAAATTAATATACTTCATCTAATCAAAAATATTGAGGCAACAGATTACACACAGTATTAAATAACTGTAACAAATTAGAATTGCAGTAATAATTAATCAAATGAATTCCTTAAAAGTTAACCATTTAAAAAGAGTAAAACTTACAACAACAACAAAAAACAAACAAACATAAATTGAAGTCACCATTATGGTGATCAGTGTTGGTTTTGGGTTTGTTTTAAAATTATGGTTTTCTCCTTCAGTGATTCTACTTGTTAACATCAGGTGTCTTCAATGTTGGCAATATAAAATAGAGTTCTTAATTAATCTTTGACGTCTGTCTGTTAGTGAGATATTTTTGTTAATTTTTTTTGGTGTAAACTTTACTCAGCTTAAAATGGTTAACTTTAAAGGAATAATTTGATTAATAATTACTCGAATTCTAATTTGTTAAATTTAATTAATAATATTGCTTGTAATCTGTTGCCATAATTCTATTGATTAGATAAAGCATATTTATTTTTACAGTGCTGATAATTTACTCACCCCCATGTCATCCAAGATGTCCATGTCATTCTTTCTTCAGTCGAAAAGAAATTAAGGTTTTTGATGAAATTATTCCAGGATTTTTCTCCATATAATGGACTTCAGTGGGAACCCAAACGGTTCAAGGTCCAAAAGACACTTTCAGTACAAACTGCAAACTGTTCAGTTTGTTTTATAACCTCAAATGATCGCCATGCTCTGTTCTGTGATTCGCGTTCGTGACTCTCCTGTTCAAACTCATTCATCAAAATGAACAAAGCTTTTCTGAGTCAATTCGTTAATTTCGTTTGTTGAATGAACCAAATGGCACACAAAAAGATTCATTTTGACCCTTCTGACTCTTATTCAGACCCTTCTGGAATGGTTTAAAGCCCTTTGAACAGTTTGCAGTTTGCACTGAAACTATCTTTTGAACCTTGAACCGTTTGGTTCCCATTGAAGTGCATTAAATGGAGAAAAATCCTGGAATGTTTTCATCAAAAACCTTAATTTCTTTGAACTGAAGAGCGAATAACTTGCACATCTTGGATGACATGGGCGAGTGAATTATCAGCAAAAGTCTTTTTTTTTAAAGTGAACCACTCCTTTAAAGGGACAGTCCAACTAAAAATGTAAATTCATTTACTCACTTTCTCGTCATTCTAAACAAGCATGACCTTCTTTCATGTTCTTTACATGATCGTGAACATGTTCTAGTAATAAATTAGTCATTACAAAACGCCAATGTTTTTGTTATCGGGTGTATGTACGTTGTTTCCATCACAGGTGGTAGCAGGTGTGTCAGGTGGGCATTGATTCTTATCAGCTGGTAATGAATCAAAGCATCTACACCATAAGACCAACCACACTCTGTTACTGCTCCATTTTTTTCTGTTCCAGGAAGTTCAATGTCTTGTACTTTGAAGTTTATTCAGAGAGAGAAAGAGTGAGCGAGAGCATGTTCTCAATGTCTTCTAAAAAGCAACCTTGAAAGCAAAACTTGTTTGTGTGTGTGCACTTGGAAGCACAGAGCGAACTGCAACAATGGAAAATAGCCTGCGGTCTTCACTGAGTGGATATAAACTCATGCGCTCGAGTTCTTGTTTCTTCAAAGACGGGCTTGTGAAAGCACGAGCAATAAAAACGTGCGGTCTAATAGCAGGTGATTTTGCAATACATGTTGCAATAGTCTAGAATGCGGCTGTTGAAACGGCACATTCTATTATTGTTATCATGATCTGCTACCTCTTTTGATCAGATTCTTTTCTATCTAGTGCTAGGTTTTGTGAATGAGGTCTAAAATGAGCCTCATTTGCATAGATAATTCATATGCTACCGTTCAAAACTTGGGGGATTTTTTCAGTCACTCTTTATATTAGTTTAGGATCCAATTCTTACTATTAACTATTACTTTTGGCTCAATAAAGTCCTAATAATACTGTTTATTAATTATGTGTAAGATAGTTGTTAAGTTAAGGATTGAGGATGTAAATATGGTCAGTGCAAAAATAAGGCATTAATGTGCTTAACAAACAGTCAATATTGTGATATGCATGCTAATAAGCAGGTTAAAGTGAGAACTGGACACTAAACTGAAGTGTTAAGGATTTTTTTCAAAAATGTTTTTGAAAGATGTCTCTTTATGCTCACTGCATAAGATATCATGTTTTGTCATCATCATGTTCTAATATCATGTTGTTTGAGGCTCAAGAAACATTTTTTATTATTATTTTATCAATGTTGGAAACCATGGTGCTGCCTTATGTTTTTCTTTTGTGGAAACCGTGAAGCATTTTTTCACAGAATCTCTTGATAAATACAAAGTTCAAAAGAACGGCACTTATCAAAATGGGAATGTTTTGTAAAAAAAAAAAATAAATAATAAATAGAAAAAAAATATATATATATATATATATATATATATATATATATATATATATATATATATATGTGTGTGTATATATATATGTGTATATGTATATATATACATGTGTATATATATATGTGTATATATATATGTATATATATATGTATGTGTGTGTATATATGTGTATATATATGTATACTGTATATATGTGTGTATATATATATTTATGTTCATATTTAGATAGATAGATAGATAGATAGATAGATAGATAGATAGATAAATGATAGATAGATAGATAGATAGATAGATAGATAGATAGATAGATAGATAGATAAGATAGATAGATAGATAGATAGATAGATAGATAGATTGATAGATTTATGTTTATATTATATATATATATATATATATATATATATATATATATATATATATATATATATATATATATATATAAATAATTATTTATATAATATCATTATTTTTTATCATTATTATTTTATATATATCATTTATTTATTTATTTTTGTGTAAAAATATGATTTTCACATACACTCGACAAGTTGTCAAAACGATTGTTGATCACAAGCATACGCAAAGACAACAAAAAACACTATGTTCATGCCAGGGATAGTGATAGACTGTTTCAAACGTTTAAACCAGGAACACACCAAGCCGACGCCGACAAACTAGCGCTGATGAAAGCCGACTGTGTTGTCGTCTCTTGTGCCCTCTCGTCGAGGTAAAAAGCTGCAAATGAACACTCAGAGAGAACTTACAGGCGACTGTCGCTAGAATGTGCGTTCTGCGCCTGCGTGTGAAATGAGACAGCTGTCTATTTCTCACAGATATATTGCATCTATATTCATCATTTAAAGAGGAAAACCGACGCTGCCGGCTGCAGCAACACAGTCTCATGGAAATGCGTAACTATACCACGAATGTCATTTCTCGTGCCATTGTATATGGCAAAAATGGTTTTTGCGTGTATATGCTCACACACTAAAAACCCTGGGGTAGGTTTGAGGGGGGGGAGTTGTGCGTATTACACGCCAGAAAGTGCATGTCATATGCACGCAAAAATGTCATACCATATACACGCAAAAACTATTTTTGGGCATATAAACGGCACAAGAAATGACATTCGTGCTATAAATACGAACTTTCAGTGAGATCGGGCTCGCTGCAGATACACATAACAAACAAAGCAGGCGAGCTTACTGTTTTGAATATCAAACCCTGCTAAACACTTTCTTTATTCCTCTCCGCTCTTGTTAATATTGAAATATCCGCCAAGGAACACTCAGGTAAAGAAGACGTAACATAAGTGGGGCTGTTCGCGGTTATGGAATTTCCCTTGTGGTAATGTTGAGTGGCTCAATAGCGCGATATGCGCTATTACCGCCATTTATTTATTTAATTTATATGTATTTGTTGCTATATAAATAAAGTTTATGATGTGGTCAAAATGATAACATTTTCAGTAAGCAATGTACACGAAACTAAACAGCATCTATATGCGCATTGAAAGGCTTTCACTCAGCGCGCACATTTTTATGACAACGGACTTTGAGACAGTCATTAACCCGTTCATTCAACGAACACGTTCAAAAAAGCTGATTCATTAAAAAGAGATGTAGCCTAATGAAACAAGGTGTTAGTTATTTTTAACTTTGAATTCCACTTTCAAGGCTCAGCTGAGCAATGCGGCAGCATGGGCAACACTGAAGCTGATGCTTCACTTAGAGAGCCAATATGGCATTGATTCAATGCGTGACTCGCTGATTTTATTTCCCGCGGCTTCCTCACGCTCTGGGATGCTGAACCAGCGCTGCTGTGGACACGCATTTATGGAAAATACCTGTGGCGATGAACGTTAAAATGATGATACAACAATATTTTGCTTTCTTTTTGACACGGCAACCTTTTCACGAGACTTCAAATGACATTCGAAGTCGTGAAAATGACATTTGAAGTCGTGAAAAAAGGTTGCCGTGTCAAAAGAAAGCAAAATATTGTTGTATCATCATCATTTTAACAGACGCAGGTAATCGCACGCGCTTTGCCGATCTCTCCATTCACTGTCTGTAGCCATGTTTCCATCCACTTTTCAATCAAATTATCTGAAGTTCGGTTAAAAAACTCATGCGAATAAAGCTGGTGAAAGTGTGTTTCCATCCAACGGCTTTAAAGCGAATAAAAACCTGTACGTAATGACGTCACATGCTGTTTTGCGATCAAATTGGTATATCGAATTGATTTGAGACATTTTAAGGTGTTTCCATTAATTTTCGCACTGAATCGAACAACATTCAAACAAACTTTTGCGAACAAAGTTTTGTTAGACAAAACGGATTCGCCATCTACCAACAAATGATCAATATTTCACAAGTTGTAGCCTAATAATGCTTATGTGCCAGCTGATAGCGACATATGTATGGGATAATGTATGCGAGGCAGTTGTTAGCCTGAAGGGGTTGTATTCGCTATAACAACCGCCTCGCTATACATTATCCTGCTTATTACATATAAATCAAACAAATAAATAAATAAATAAATTTGACACAAAATATTGACTTAAAAACGAGTTTGTTGATTTAAAAACGAGTATTGCTTCTGCTAAAGAAAATAGTCTGTTCCGTCTCAACTGCGTCCATGGCAACGGTGTGTTATAGCAGCGCCGCAGTCTGTTAACCAGAAATAACAGACCACATTATACATTAGAACTCAACCAAGCCACGTAAAAACAAGCAAAACTAACCTAAGAAAACAACAACGCTATAAACATTGCTATGATGATGCCGATGCACGTAAATGCCCGACGACAGCGGAGGTGACTGTGGTGTGGGAACGACAGCGCTCCATCAGTTCTGGGAGATCCTGGTTCTGAGACACTTCACGGAAACCCTTTGGTTGAAGCATTTTTTTACTTTGTCCACTTACATCTGTCTTTGTTGACAATCCGCCATGTGTGCGCAAACAGAGTGGGACTGGCCGGAAATGAACTCGTCATCTGACGTGTTGCAACCATAAAAGGGCCTAAAACTTAATCGCAATTCATTATTTATTCGGTAAATAACGTTTCCATCAGCTTTTATCGCATTAGCCGTATATCGATCAAGAGAAAATCCGATGAGACCGAACGTATTTCATTTTAGTCGATATTCATGAAAATTCATCGAATTTTACTGTTTCCATAAGGTATTTTTCATTCGATATCACTTAATTCGGATAAAAACGTGTCGATGGAAACATGGCTTGTGTGAAGCCTCTGTAGGCTAAGATAAACAGTCCTGTTATCATTATGAACTTGTTTAACATTCAATACACATGCATGAAGTTCAAAACAGGAAGGGTATAGCCTTATAAAAAAAACCCGTGAAATTTCGCGGTTGCTGCGGTTACGTGCAATCCTCTGCGGTTGACTTGTCAGAAGCGCGTATTACAATATTGCGGTTCTCGCGACAGCCCTAAACATAAGAACGGCCTTCTATCTTTACCGTTTTGACTTCTTTGCTTGCTGTTTTGCTTTTATTCTCGTGCACTGACTCTTTCACTAAGTTGAACAGCCAATCAGATTTCACTCTTTCCCCGACGGCCCGACATGTCGAATCGGGCGAAACAAAGCCGACGAGGACCAGTTTCAGCCAGACGCCACAGAACCGTGCGTATCACACCGAGAAAACTTAGTTGGCCGACGCACAAAACTGCCCGACGGCCGACCGTCAGGCTGGTGTGTTCCGGGCTTAATACGCATACGGATGATACACTAAACTGTCTCATTGCTGAATTATACAAAAAAAAATTTATTATGTGGTATTATTAGCAAAGTCATGTTGGTCCAAAGAACAGTGCAAGTGCGCATATAATAAAGAGTTGCTAATAAAACCCTAGCACAGGTTTTGTAGATAAATTCTCAATTTTTTCTGTGCAAAATGTGCCTGCTCATCATCCCAGAACAGGTGGGAAACATTACTTATCTTGCTTCTGAGTGCAGTGGAAAACGCTTATCATACACACACACACACACACAGAGAGAGATCACAAATGAGCTATATTTGATGACATCTCCTGGCTTTGTTAATGATTTCAATGGTTCATCTCCTCGCCTGAAGTTACATGAGGTATCTGCTAATTACTAGTCCTGTATGATCCAGTGTTTTTTAACCGCCTGTTGAGCACTATGAATGTTTTTTTCCTAACTTCCTCTCTTCTGAATCCTGACCCAGCTTTGACCCAGGGATGGCTGAGCTCTTGACTTGAGTGGACATTGTTTGCCCATTTTTGAATATGTTTGAAATGATAGTCCCTGTCATGTGGCTTGAGGAGACATGACCCCTCTATGTGTGTGTGTGTGTGTGTCTCTAGAGGCGCAGTGCTAATTTCTCTCTTGGAAAGGAAACCGGATTCCAAATACATCCACTATGTTTGGAGGAGAACATCTGCTCCTCGTTTGTTCCATGCCCTTCTTGTTTTTATTCCCTCTCTTGGCCCACACTCACAATATGTCTCTTTGGATCCTAGGCGTTCACCATTTCTCTCTACTCAAATGTTGTCAAATTATGCTTTATACTTTCATGTATCTGTTCATTTAGATTTTTTTCTTATTTCTCTCATTTGCCATCTCTCCTCTAAGTTAGGATAAATCATTTTCAAACAATATGGTGCTTTAATTGGATTTATTGGTGGATTTTGTATTTCTTAATAAGTATTTTTGTCGTGATTTCAGGTAAAAATATCAAAACAACCTTTAATATCATTTGCAAGTAATTTGGTTTTGTTTTAAGACTTTTCTTGAGCCCCCCTTTTGTTTTATGCATGAATATAATTATATTTAATGAGGTCTGTGTTTAAAACCAAACAACTATTTGCCAGTGGGGTATTAAAAATAAACTTCAGTAAAGGATAACACACAGTCATCTGCTCATTATCTGAAAATAGACCCTCACATGAATCAGAGGGGCCTTGTATCATCCTGAAGGGGTTTTTAACGATAATGACTGGCTATTAAAGGGCAACTTAATAAATAAATAAATTACTATATTGAATTGAGTTGAAATTATTTAATCAAATCAAATGTACAGTTTAGTGGTCATATACAAAATATTTGACCAAAAAATGAACACGATTGAACGATCACAAAAAAAAATTTAAAATAGATTTTATTAAACTATTATGTGAAGAAATGTTGCCTCTCAAGTGATAGTAATGTTTTATTGAGTACATAGTATTTTTACTGGAAAACAGACAAAGGTTTGATGCTTTTGAACGTCAGTATCTGTTATCTGAAATGTTATTAGCGAATGTCAGTGACATTTACTCTGAGAGCTGAAAAGGATTTGAATTCAATTAAAATAATCCCCTTACCATTTATTTCATTCCTCCCTCTCTGTAGCTGGGGAAACATACTTGCTCTCCCCCACACACACACACACACTGAGTCACAAAAAGTGTTCAGTCAGTAAACATTTAGACAGAGTGAGTGTTTAGAATGGGTGTATGGTTTGTTTCTGTGCTGAGCTTCATTCTGTGAGAGCGCTGTTGTCTTTCTGAAGACGGATGTGCTGACGGAGATACAAACGGACTCTAAACGGTGTCTAAAGCATTCGGGAAGATAGAAGCATTGAAGCCCATGTGTAGGCAAAGTCAGGGTTGGTGAGGAGAGGTTATGTTAAAGAGTGAGACACAAGCAAGATTTAGAGAGAAAAATCGGTAACGCTTCCTTTTTACAGTCCAATTACCCATGTAAATACTATGTACTTATTTTAGTAACTACAATTACTGGGTAATAACTAGTACTAACCCTGAACCTACCCCTAAACCTACCCCTGTTCCATGTACTTACCTTATATTAGCAGTACTTTCTAGCTAAGTACACTGTAAATACACTGCAAGTACTGTACTTTAAAAGGAAGCATAACCAGAAAATCTATAGTAGACTGCAGTTTCTAAAAAAAATCATTGTATAAAATAAACTCAGCAGGCATTTTGGTGACTGTGTATTTTATGCTGATATATCAGCCACCTTAAACAATTAAAATTGTTGTAACTTAGAAGAAAAGCTATTGTAAGACCACATGATGACCATTAAAGTTGAACAAAATCAGCATTTCTGTGAACCATGGCTCATAAACATATATGCCCATATCACAATAAAATAAATCAATATAAACGTTATTTCAGTCAAATTTTAACTTTAACCCCATAATTTACATAACTACACTGAACAAAATTGTAAACGCAACATTTTTGTTTTTGCCCCATTTTCATGAGCTGAACTCAAAGATCCTGTTTACATGAGACGCTCAGGGTGAAAACATAAAAATATTTTTTCGGATGTGCCTTTCGTTTACACGGCGACAGCGTTTTTGGGGCTTTAAAACGCAAATAAAGTGAAACCACCCTCCAGAGTGGAAATCTTAAAAATGCTCCACCGCCGCGTTCCCGTGTAAAGGATAAAAACGCCAGAGTCTGCTAGACAGTGAAGGTTGTACGCAGGCGTGCGGACTTGGTGTTGTTGTGTGGCAGTGCTTCACATTGCCACCTAGCCACCTGGAGTGCATACTACATCGAATTTCACACACTTTTGAGTCACCATATGCACACGGATTCCCACCCATAAACGTTTGTCTAAAAACACAGAATAAAAATTAATAAAGCAAGTTACGCAACGCCACTTTCGCGTTTTCTGTTCATAACGTTTCCGTGTAAACAGACTTTTCTATGTACACAAAAAGCCTATTTCTCTCAAATATTGTTCATAAATCCTGTGTTCGACAGCATGATTATTGCACAGGTGTGCCTTAGGCTGTCCACAATAAAAGACCACTCTAAAATGTGCAGTTTTATTGTATTGGAAGGGGTATTGTATTGTATCCTAAAACCAGTCAGTGTCTGTTTGTGACCCCTATTTGCCATTTGTATTGATTGGCATTTTATGTTTTCGAAATTGATAATCAGAAATGTTTCTTGAGCATCAAATCATCGTATTAGAAATGATTTCTGAAGGCTCATGCACTGAAGACTGGAAAAATGATGCTTAAAATTCAGTTTTGACATCAATGAAATAAAATATATTTTACAATATACTAAAGCTGCAGTTCGGCGTTTTCCTCTTTGTCGCCATCTCTGTACAAAATCTGCAATTACAGTAATTCGTGGAATTATCAACTTGTACTTTGGCACCTTCGACACGGCACAGCGTGGATGAACACGATGTTTGAGGAGAGAGTGTTAGGCTGTCAGTCACCGCGCCGGTGTGGATACTGCCATTCAGAATCACAGATTTTTTATTTTTTTTGGAAGTATGACCAACATAATAATTTTCACTGGAAAATGTCATCTGAACTAAGAAACAAATTTTTGTTCTAGTTCTGACATTGTAGTAAATCGACGCTGATTAAATCTAACAATTGCTTATAAGTTATATCATATCACACAAAACCGTGCAAATTATACTTTGTTCTCAAATTGTTAATGTTAACAACGTCAGCATTGCATGACTACATGTAATGTCCTTCCGATATGTGTCCTTGTTTTTGCATGGGTCCGGTTGCAGTCTCTTTTTTTTCTGTAGCCACTCCGAAGTTCGAACGAAGTCTTTTGCATTTTACAGCAGGTGAATCTGTTGTCACTGGTGATTGTTGTTTGAACCTTTCTGATCCGCCGTCAAATTGATACGTTTTATTATATCAAGTGCTGTGAGAAAAGGCTATAAATCTCCACCTCCAACTATCCTCACACGCAATATAGCTTATACTAGCCGAGACTCCTTCTTTGTGTGTACAGGTGTGACGTAATGACGCAAAGACATGCTTGAATCTCCTGCGGAAATCCACCAGTACCCCTGGAATTAAAAACATTATTATAAGCTTACCACTTTGAATACGAGCTTCGGCAAGCAGATAGTTTTAAACACTGGCTGGTTATGTATTTTCTCAAATATGCATTTTGGATAATTTTTAACCCCCAAAAAGCTACGGACTGCAGCTTTAAAATAGAAAAACGTTAGTTTGAATTGTAGTATTTCACAATATTACTGTTTTAACCCCAAAATTGAGCGGTACCGTATGTGTTACGGTAGCTTATAGCTATTTTTTAAAGTGAGGTGCGCGGGATGTGCAAAGGATGAATGGAAGGCGTGCGGTGTAGTAGCGAGTTCTGCTTTGGCTCCACACCCTCTGCAGGGCCAGACTGTGCTGTAGGCAGGGCGTGAGGCTTGGTGCCAATGTGCCAACTCTACGCCGGGCACCTTGCCAATGCCATGAATCACTCACTGTCACCCTGCTGGCCTGATGGACAGAGCGGAAGGAAAGGAGAGGCATTTTTCTTTTCTCTCTGCCATTTGCTTTCTTTCTCTTTCTTTTTCTTTCTTTTGTTGTATGTATGTGTGTGTGTGTGTGTGTGTGTAACAAGAAGAGAAGCTTTATGCCATGAGCGTGCAACAGTAGGAAGGGACAAACACTGTGGGCATCACCGAAGGGGCATTCAGAGATGGCACGCATCTCCCACTGCAGCAAGAAACGTGCCAGGACAAACATGCACACACACACATTGACGCACATTTACAGCCTGCAACATCGTTTTAAAAATGAAACAAATGCACACAAACACTGACGTATAAGACTGAACTGGATATATTTACTAAATATTATATATTTCCAAGCCAGGTGTTCTTAATCAGTGGCCAATTGAACAAACAAATACAAGTGTTTTTCATCATGAATTTTAATTTTTATATGTGTGTGTGTGTGTGTGTATTTATAAATGGTTCATTCTCTAGTATGGCAATCACTATATAAGGAATAGTGAATTAGTCAAAAAGTGAGCAGTTTGGGGCACATTTATATGCATAACCTTCTTTTTTTATGGGAGTATGCTAGCTTGTTTGTTGTCGTTGCCTAGGGTACAATTATACTTATGTTTATGTTTTGGGCCCTGTAAAAAGGCATATGGAACAAATATATTTGGCTGTATAAGAATCCTTAAGAGAACTGTGGATAGTTCTACTATTGAAGGCCAAACCAAAAATGCAGAAAGTAAAAACTGATTTGTAAGCTGAATTTCAGGAATTAAATAGAAACACGTGGTCATATGAAACTCTTGTGAATGTCACTGGTAGGTCTGGTTTGGGTAAAAATGTTGACTTTCATACTAATTCATATGAATGCTGATTATTAAATCCCAATTTTATTCTTTTATTTGATGCCAGTGTTCACTACGTCGCTTTTCAGCTGCAGTTACAGTCCTGTGGAAAAAGAAGTCATATTTTATCCAAGTGTGCATATTTAATGTTTAAGATAAAAAAGTGAGCTGTCCATTTATGCCTGTGCTATTTTGGTATTCTTTATGTATTATTACACTGTAAAAAAATATTGTTGGTTTAACTAAAAAAAGTAAGTAACCTGGTTGCCTTAATTTTAAGTTCATTGAAATGGAAAAATTGAGTTAATACAATGAAGGAGGTTAATTTAATCACCAGAAACTCAAAATATTATGTTATCTGAACTACATAAATTATCTAAGTTGATTTGATTAAGTTGATATATATATATATATATATATATATATATATATATATATATATATATATATATATATATATATATATATATATATATATATATATATATATATATATATATATATATATATATATATATATATATATATATATATATATATATATATATATATATGTATAATGTTATCTGAACTATATATATATATATATAAATATTTTTTTATTTTAGTTTTATTAGTATTTCAACTTAAACCTATTTTATTTCAGTTGGTTAAGCAAAATAGTTTTACATTTTCTAGAATTTATATATATAATATAATATAAAAAAACATATTTATTTATTTATTTATTTATTATTATTATTTTTTTTAAATGTTTTAATAGTTTTAATTGACCAGTAGCACAACCATTGTAGATGATTCCTGGACAAATTAATCTTTTTCATTCATTTCAGTGAATCAAAAGCATACAGCGCAACCATAGTTCAAACATACAAATGACAATAGCACAAGGCTCCGTAGAAAAAAACTTGATTCTGATTGGTCAATCGTGTCTACCTCACGCTAAGTCCACGATAATAACCGCTGAAAACCTGATAACACAGGCTCACAGATATCCTGAAGTTCGATGCTTTATGCTTGCTATAAAGCGTTTTCCCTTGTAAAAGTTTTGTATTTGGTGAGCTAATAAGAAATATTAAAACTCAAATCAATATTATGTGTAGAGTTGTTTAATTAAGTCATCCAGTAATGGACTCGCTCTCTGCGTTTCATACAAATGTATCTGCTGCCATTTTCCTGACGATTGTTTTGTTCACTGTAATGGATAAGAAAACAAACAGATAAACTCAATCTTAAATCAATATCTCTTATCCCTTATTTGTGATAATGTTGTGTAATAAGTGGCAAGACTGTACCAATAACAACCAGACGCATGTACATTATCCCTTACATAATTTAACTTTTTAAAATGAATATATCTAGTATATTCAAGTTGGAAGGTTCACTGTAAAATTTACAGCATCAGTGAGTTAGCAAACCTGATATTATAACTGAAGTACGCCTGAATGAATTGGATTCGAGATAGATATCTCATTGGGAAATCTGTATCAATACCCAGCCCTAGCTCTAGGCCAAAAGATTGTCTTGATCTCAAACGTATTAGCTTTGTT
The DNA here is from genome assembly GCA_030378365.1 of Hybognathus amarus. Classification (NCBI taxonomy): domain Eukaryota; kingdom Metazoa; phylum Chordata; class Actinopteri; order Cypriniformes; family Leuciscidae; genus Hybognathus; species Hybognathus amarus. Next base: position 85,258 of record JAQIUQ010004294.1, read on the forward strand.
GCAAACCCCTCAAAACTGTTTATATAAATCTAAAAATGGTGTGAGCTTTAAACGTCAGTCATTTGTGTCTGACTTTTGTTGGCTCTGGTTTGTCGGGGCCGACTTTGAGGCTCTGTGTCTCTTGGCATGGTTCAGGATATTTGGAGCATGGAGACCATATCTGAACTACTAATGAGTACTGAACGCATGGACTCGTGTTTGAATCGTGTTGCTTCAGTTTCAGAAGCTCTCCATTTTCATTATGCGCTCACAAGTGTTGACAGGTGATGGGGGTGAACTGGGTGCGCTGTGAAGGAGTCAGCAGTGTTACGGTCAAACATCTGTTACACTACAGACCCCTAAACAGAGAGCCATGTTAGCATGACAGGAGACACGCAGCGTCTTTGGAGCCTTCGTGCTACACAAGACGCGATACCCCTCACACTTGGCAGGTTTGGTCCGATTAAAATGAACTCTGGTGCGATTGCTCTGTTAATGATTCATTAGTAGAAGTGTTAACACTGCCATCTGAACTCTGGTGCACAGAAAACACGAAATTATGAGTCTCAGTTCGCTTCCTAACAAACTGACTCGACTGAAATTTAAATGCAACTCGGACCAAAGACAAAACAAACCAGAAACAGGATGTGATGTCACAAGATGCGGCCCTTAAGGACATAATGGTCAAGAATACCTGTTTTTAGTAGTTACGCTTAATGGCATATTAATTGCATGTTTTAAGAGAATCGATTCAGATTGGTATAGAAGCATGAAATTTGGCACAGATACTCTCCAAGGGTCATTTTTTGGGAAAAAGGCATTGGCCACCCAAAAATTCAACATAGCGGCCATTTTTTCAAGATGGCCACAATTTCTGTCAAATGCATGTCAATCGTTCAAACAGTGATGCATAACATTTTGTGAAAATACTTCTCTTCAAAATGTTTTTTTTTTTTGGAAAACAGTGCTTGTCCTTCAAAAATTCAAAATGGCAACCATTTTTAAGATGGCCGCCATTTTTCTTGAATCCTTACATCTTTTTTTTTCAAATGGTGATGCTATCATGAAATGTGGTACACATACGTCTTCAATGAACATTATCATGGAAAAAGGTGTGTGCCACTCAAAAATTCAAGATGGCGACCATTTTCAAGATGGCCATAGAATGTACATTTCCAGTGAGTGGGTGCTTGTAGTGGCAAAACTTACCACTTAGTTGCTAGGGTGTGGTACATGATTGCATACAAGCCAAAAACATGTCTCCACCATGTTCTGGTGCTGAGATATGGCTTATTCATGTGTTCAGGTGGTTGCTAGGCGGTTGCTAGTGTGTTCTGTGTAGTTGCTATGGTGTTTGTAGGCAGTTGATAGGGTATTCTGTGTGGTTGCTAGGGCGTTGCTATGCGGTTGCTATGGTATTCTGTGGTTGCTATGGGGTGTAACGATTTTCGAACCGAACCCAAAAACCGCGAGACTGAACTCACGATTCGAATGGCAGATACTGTCATTGCGTACCCCGCCCCCTGCTACCCCGGCCCCGCCCAGCCCGGCTCAATGGACCTCATGCTTATGTAAACAGTACACAATGAATTCAGTTTTGTAGCCTAACCACCATTAACACCAAATAACAAGCTCCGTGTTTTGTTACTTTCGATAATAAGCAAGGTGTAATCTTTCAGATTCTGTCTATTTGATCTCGAAATTCAAACAATAAATGGCGTTTTGGCGCTCTTTGATGTGACGTGACAGATCGCTTATTCTAGGCTCCTCATTTCAAGCGGCAGCGCGGCGCGCGAGTAAACGCGATCATCTCTTCCTCAGTTACAGAAAAGACACCTGAAGGTATGTTGAAAGATACAGTATACTTACTGAAAGGCATCATAACTCGTGTAATCGCTCAATCAGTGTTTAAGCAGCGGAAAGACGTCAATAAAACAGCAAAGCTTTAGCTTGTCACTAGCATTATATTTACCTCAGCAGGCAAGTGATTCAGTGTCCACAACTTCCTATAAATGAACCTTTGCACTAAATAAATGCTCCATGTTAGCCTGTATATTATATTTTACTTAACCTGTTAATTATATCTTGATTATTTAATTTATGTTTAAAATATCTTTCATGAAAATGACAACTGTGTAAATTATTAGAGTAAAAACACAAGTTAATGTAAAAACTGCCTTATGTTCAGTTTAGGCCTACATGTTTTCATACAATGTGTTGTGCGTTGATTATTATATCTAAAAAATAAATGGCATCTGAATTTAGGTTAAAAGTCTAGGCTACTAACATTTAATGTTATAGTAATGTGCAGCCTTCAATAGTTCACAGCATTAGCAGATTTTTTTTTAATCCTTGTGAAATGTTTAATTGTAACTGAATTAATTTAAAGACAAAGATCTTTTTTTTTCATTAAACCACTGTTTTAAAAAAAAGCCATTTTAGCTTTCTAAACCGAACCGATTCGAACTGAACCGAGAGCGTCAAAACCGTGGGAAAACCGAACCGTCAGTTTTGTGTATCGTTACACCCCATTGCTGAGGCAGTTGCTTTGGGTATTCTGGTGGTTGCTAGTGTGTTCTGTGGGTGTTGCTAGGTTGTTGCTAGGGTGTTTTTTGGTGGTTGGTATGGTGTTGCTAGGATATTCTGGGTGGTTGCTATGACATTTTGGTGGTTGCTAGGGTGTTCTGGGTGGTTGCTATGGTGTTACTAGGTGGTTAGTAGTTGTCACAGATGGTCACTATTGGGGTTCTTGGCATTTTCTTTGCGTGATTTAGCATGTACTTAATCGCTATTAGCATGTGTAGCATGTTGGAGCTCCTGTTTGTTAGCATGAGTCAAAAGTGCCAACCCCCATCTCTATGATGTTCTGATGCAGAGATATACAGGTGCTGGTCATATAATTAGAATATCACCAAAGTTGATTTATTTCAGTAATTCTATTTTAACAAGTGAAACTTTGATATTATATTCATTCATTACACACAGACTGATATATTTCAAATTTATTTAATTTAATTGTGATGATATATACTTGTTTATCAGTTACATGATTACATGTTATTCTCACAATGGCAGTAAATTATTCATAATTCATTTGATTCTCCTTATTTTTTTATCTTTTATATTTTCCTTTCACTGTCTGAGAAACCCTGACGTAATGTAATATGTAATTGCACTTCATGTTGTTAATAACAAATAATGGAATATATTTTCTTTCTCTTTTTAATTTTTATATCTGTTACTTACAGTATATCTGCTATTATCCTATTAAAATCAATGCAGGTAAACAAGTTAGGTCAAAAGTAATCTAAAAGTAAGCAAAAAAGTAGTCAGATTAAATATGTAAAGGATTCCATCACTAACAAAAATTTTATTTGAAATCAGTAACCGACTGCATACGAGCACATTTAGCTCAGCTGTTTTGTTTTGAATCTTTGTTCATCTTAAAAAAAAAAAACAGAACTAAATGTATCATTTTCTTTTTTTTTAGTCCAGACCAGAAAGAACCAAGAGAACTAAACTAGTGTGAACACACCCTATTGATTTCATTGTATGAAGCTTTCATAGAGTACAGTAAATAACATGGCCAAACTGCTATGTCTGGTTACAACGTATACTGTAAGTCACTTCTAGTGACCCTTTGGAGAGTCCATACGCTCTCCCATACTGGCTTTGAAATTGTTTTGAGATGGGAACAAGTTCTGTCGGCCAACGAGCACATAATTAATTGCAACGTTGTGGCCAACTTCAGAGCCTGTGGTTCAAACTCCAGGCTCAGATTCGATGAGAGCGGGTTCAGGCCTCACACTGTTACAAAAGCGGCCAAAACTGAAGTACATTTGCACATTTGTGTCCTTTGAAAGTTCATACCTGATTTATTTTATCTCTGTTGGCTGAATGAAAAGGGCCATTTAACATGCGATCACTTAGAGCAGAGATGTGACTCTTAAATGGCCTAAGGCTGTTCCTATACTTTCATACTTTTTTCATGATTATTTGGTCCGAGGGTTTGTTTTCCTCTCCGCTATAAGTAGCTTTGCTCATTCTACTTTTGGGCCTGATCTGTTTTGTGAGTTTATAGGTGCCAGCTCCATGATACAAACATCATACATAAAACAAAATATTCAGTAAAAAAAATCTGCTCAATTTACGGTAAAATACCGGTAGCTGTGGTTGCCAGAAATTTACCGTATAAAATACAGTAACAAAACTTTATGGTAGCACGGTTTTATTGACCTAACTTAAAATTTACATAAATAAACTATCATTTATAATAATAAACTACTTATAATTTACATAATACTAATAAACTAGTATTTCATTATCTGATATAATGTTAATTTACCGAGTTATTGAAGTATTAATATCTGTTTTGTACCATTGTAATGCACTGACAACCAACAATCACGGAAGCAATGAGTCACAGAAGATATCAAAGCTCATCGCATGCAGCTCTTCCATTAGAAACTTAATATTAATATATAAAAGCTGTAAAGTGTCATTCATTCAAACATTAAAGGGATAGTTCGGCCACAAATGATATTTAAATCATGCATTACTCACCCTGAAGCCGTTTGAGATGTGTATGTCAATCTTGTTTCAGACGAACACATTTTCAGATATTTTAGAAAATGTCTTAGACCCTTCAGTGGATATAATGTGAAGAAAGGGGGTCCAGCTCCTTCAAGTCCCAAAAATGTGCATAAATCCTTCACAAAAGTAATCCATCCGGCTCCAGTGGGATAAACAAAGGCCTTCTGCGGGTAATCCGTGCGGTATTTTAGTAAAAATATACATATTTAAAACTTTATAAATGAAAATATCTGACTTTCGGCAACGATCGGACGTACGTCTCGTGGGGATGGAAGTCGCGCACGTAGCGTAGGAACCGTCGTGACGTCTGCGATGTTTCCTACGCTACGTCTACCTCGTACACCGAGCTTCCATCACCAGTGAATGTACGTAGCGCAGGAACCGTCGCGACGATCGTTGCCGGAAGTCAGATATTTTCATTTATAAAGTTTTAAATATGTATATTTTTATGACAATATATTTTTGGCCGAACTATCCCTTTAAACACCATCATGGTAACACACGTGAAATTTAAAAAAGTCAATAAACATTAATTTAACAACATTAAATGTCACATAAAACCCTTATGTACATAACTGATTTGAAAAAGTTATTTCAACAAAAATACTAAAAAGTGTCACACAGGGAATTGTGGGAATGTCAATGTACGTTTTTTGTAAATTAGTTAGTAAATTATACGAGTTGTTCATTTTCAATTTCAAAAACTGTAAATTTAACAGTAAAATGACCTGATACTGTAATTTTACTAGTGCTGTGTTGAAAAAATCGATTCACCAATTCTGAATCGATTTTCATATTCATTTCTAAAGATCGATCCGTAACTCAGAGAATCGATTTATTAATAGGCCTACATTTTCCCCGTGAACTTCAACTTGGCGCGACCGGGAGACTTCCTTTGTGCGCTTTCTGAGCTTTCACTCAGCGCGCACATTGTTACGACAACGGACTTTGAGTCATTAAACCGTTCATTCAACGAACACGTTCAAAAAGCAGATTGATTCATTAAAATAGATGCAATGAAACAACTTCAAGGTTATTTTTAACTTTGAGTTCCACTTGTCAAGGCTCAGCTGAGCAGCGCGTCACATGGGCAACGCTGAAGCTGATGCATATGGCATTGATTCAATGCGTGACTCGCTGATTTTATTTCCCCGCGGCTTCCTCGCGCTGTGGGATGCTGACCAGCGCTGCTGCTGACGCGCATTTATGGTAAATACCCGTAACATGAATGTTAAAAGGATGATACAACAACTATTTCGCTTTCCTTTGACTCGGCAACCTTTCCACGAATGACTTCAGATCGCAGGTAATCGCACGCGCTCTGCCGCTCTCTCTCATTCACTCTTTGCGAAGCCTCTGTAGGCTACACATTACCACGATAAACAGTCTCGTGATCATTATGAACTTGTCTGAACATTCAATACACATGCATGAAGTTCAAAACAAGAAGGGTATAGCCTTATAAAAACGTGAATATCACTGGTTCCGGTTACTTGCAATCCTCCTGCTGATATAGCCTATACCTCTGCGTCCTCTGTCGTCTACACCAGTGCACATTTGTGAAAGCAGTTGTATAAACATGGAAGGGGGATTGTTCTTACAATCAATACTACATTAATTTGCAGTTGAAAGTCTAATAGTATCAATATATGTTGCATAACCACAGTCCTGTCATTCAGGTAACAGCTGGAAAAAAATTGTTTTTTTCAGAAACAATTATCTAAATCTCGAAGATTCGGATAGAAATCGGTTGAAATCGAATAATGATAATCGATTCAAGATCTTGAGAATCGGAATCGATTCTTGAAATTTGAATCGAAAACACAGCTCTAAATTTTACTGTAATTTTACAGTAAAATGACATGAAATTTACCATTAGGTCCATCACAGTTATTTACCGTATATAGTAAGAAAAGGTTCTGTTAACCAATAAACAGTTTTTCACTGTACAGTTTTTTACAGTCTTTTACTGTTAATCACAATCATTTTTTACAGTAGATCAAAACAATAACTTGGCACAATTTGTTGATTGCGAATCTTTGCAGATCTTCTTTATGCTCAAAGAGCAACATTACAAAATAGTTGAAAGAGAGAAAAAGCGTCATAAGCCTTTTAAAGTATATTACAATAGAAAACAGGTCTTTCAAATTGATATTTTTAATAAAGCAATAGTTTGATTAAATAAATTCTTCTGTGACATTAAGAGGAACTTAATCTCGAACTTTTGACCGATACTGTGTTTACACATGCTCATAGACTGAGGAATGAATACACTCCTCGTGGCCTTCAGGAACACCGATCACGCTCCATTCTGTAAAGCAAATCTGAAGTTTCTGAGTCACAAGCTGCTCAGAATTACAACCAGCATCACTTCCCAGCAGATAGCAAAAATGCAGGTTTTCCATGCATGGTCATCACTGTTACATTTTCACATAATGTCTCTAACAGAACATTAATTGTTTCTTTTCCTAATGTCTGGCTTTGACAGAGGGAGGAAAAAAGTGATGAGATTTTATGCGAATTGTCTCGATGGCTTGTAATGCACAGGTCCACCTCGTTTAGCTTATTGATCGGGACGAGCGGGTCAGCTGATCAGGAGGCCCGTAGAGCACGCATTTTTGCATCTATCTGATATTATTTAAATCATCATATTTTTAAAATTCATTTATTCTTAGAATCAGCATAAATCTGTTACTTGTGAAATCAATTTGATTCCAACAAATTTACAAATGTGTTCAATTAAATGTGCAACAAGCAAGACATATTCAGTTTGTGTGTTTCTATTACAGAAATCATACCTGTTTTACCCGTTTAATTTATATATGACTGACAAATATGCATCACATGAAGTTGTTTAGTTTGTTCATGTTGAAACGGACTCGTTTGTTCAGATTATCTTTCTCAAATCCATTTTTTATAATCATATTCTAGCCTGAGAGCGAACAGTACATCATGGCTCAGCTTTCACCACATGCTTTTCTTTCGTAGACTCTTGTCTATAACCCCCTCACCTCTCGTCTGTCTCTGCTGCAATGTAACAAGGGGCAAAGGTCATGAGCAAGAGAGTGGAAAGGTATTTTGTGGTAACCGTAAACCACATGGTGAAGCTGTACCCAAACATCAGCTGTCTGTGACATTAGTGGACCCCAGGGTAAGAGTGTAAGCGATACGAGTATTTGTCAGTCTGTGTGGTAATTAACTGTATACATAAATGAATTAGTTTGTGAATATTCAGTATTCATCTTGTATTATGCATGATCATATGTGTCCAGTGTGCTTGAGGCTTGTACGAAGTGTATGCATCGAATACTGATAGGCTATGAGTAAATGTATATTGTGTGTGTGTGTGCGTTCATGTCTAGATTGAGGGTTGAAGGAGGACAAAAGAAAAATCATTTTTATGCCACCCACCAATTTTCGTCCCATTCCCTCTCTAGTCAAATGTACACACACACACGACACACACATATGTTTCAGCTTATCTCTCCTGTAGGTCTCAGGTCTTGATCCTAAAGGGTGGATTTAGAAAAAGGCCACAGACAGACATGCTGCTTTTATTCCAGAGTGTATTATTTCTCTCAGGCTCCTAAAACACACACATACACTCGAATGGAAACATTCTGTTGTTCGTCTGTCTGGTGCGAGAGTTTAACTTTGTCTTTAATTGATTTAAAAAGCCAATAGCTGAAAATTAGATTTTTTTTTAATTTGTTTTATTTATTTATTATTATTATTATTATTATTATTATTATTATGTGTTGTGTGTGTGTGTGCCTCTTTATATTTTAAATTTCCTGACCTGGCAACCTGAGCCATCTGCACATTTGCAAACATGCATTTTTTATTTTATTTATTTTTATTTTTATTTTACATATCTACAAATTAAATCAATAATCCAAATTTTACAGGTGTGTATTTTGTTTTTATAAACAAAGTAATATTCTTACATACAAAATTATATATATATATATATATATATATATATATATATATATATATATATATATATATATATATATATATATATATTTATTTATTTATTTATCTATATATATATATATATATATATATATATTTATTTATTTATATATATTTATATATATATATATATATATATATATATATATATATATATATATATATATATTTATTTATTTATATATATTTATATATATATATATATATATATATATATATATATATATATATATATTTATTTATTTATATTTATTTATATATATATATATTTATTTATTTATTTATTTATTTATTTATTTATTTATTTATTTATTTATTTATTTATTTATTTATATATATTATATATATATATATATATATATATATATATATATATATATATATATTTATTTATTATATATATATATATATATATATATATATATATATATATATATATATATATTTATTTATTTATATTTATTTATATATATATATATTTATTTATTTATTTATTTATTTATTTATTTATTTATTTATTTATTTATTTTATTTTATTTATTTATTTTACTGGCCTGTTTCTGTAGCGGTGACCTGGCATCTTGATGCATCTACACATTAATATATAATACACATTTTTAATTTAAAAAAAAAAATGTATTATTACTTTTTGGTTTTAGCAGACAGTGTAGTTTCATTTGTTTCACACAATGACCAGTAACTTAACAATGCACTAATTTCGGAAACAGTGGCTTTTAATTCAAAACATATTTGAGCAAATTAGCTTGTATTGGTTTGCCTGAACAGTAACTGTGTGTGTCTGTTGCTGCGCCCTGTCATCCTCTCATTTAGCTAGCTAACTTGCTAACTAGCTAATTCGGAGAAATGCCCAAACAGAAATATGTTCTCAATCTAAAAGAAGCCCCATTTCTAGTATGTATGAAAATGTGAGTGTTGCATTTGTAGGCCTACAGCTAAACTAAGAGACTCGGACATTGTTATATTGTTTTAGCATGGTAAACATTCCCCACCCCATGTGTCCTGGTTTGACTTAAAAAATCCACGGCACCCTAACAAAATCCTCATCCTTGGTGTCATTGAGGAGCCTCAGAACAGCGACAGCACATTCCGAAAAGAATTCAGTGATTCAGGATAAACCAATATGAACCTCTGGAGAACCAGCAGAAGCGTGTCACGATTCTCTGCCATGTTAAAATGGAAAATACAGTTGGGGAGGTGCCATTGTTTACAGTGCTAAGCCCAGAGAATGCAGACAGCACCGCAGGATGAGGCTGAACTCACGTGTGCGTTCGCACCGCTCTTTCCAAAACCCGTCTAGACGGGAAAGAGGATTTGCTGTAAGAGTGGCAGACAGAAGAGTTTGGAGTTTCTGAGCCCTGTGTTTTTATGTTTATTTGTCCAGAGCTCTTCACAGTAGGGCTTTTCTTTCAATGGATCGTCTGTGCTCGTGTCAGGCTTTGTTTTGTTTTGAGCATGTACTTGACCTAATACAGCATTAGCACAGGCGCTAGTTTGTGTATAGAACTCATGTCACTAATTTAAACATCAACATGTACATTCACGCTTAGTTTTCTCACACTTTGAAAGATTTCAGCGGGCTGCCTCTTTCCATTGGGCCCTTTCTATCAGTCTCTTTCTATCTTTTAGCGCTTCAGAAGATCCTCTGGTTTCATTCAGTGCAGACTCAGTCACTGCAGTTGACTAGCCCTGTCTTATGCTATGCATATTTGTTTACAAGCCCAGTTGTGTATATGCAAAAGTTTCACCTGACAGAAAATACAAATTAAAGGTTAGGCAACACTTTATGTTTACCTTATGTAGTTACTATAGTAATAGCCAAATGCTCTAACCCTAAACTAAACCTACTCCTAATCCTATATTAAAGAGGACATATCATGCAAAATCCACTTTTTTAGCCCTTAAATGCATTTTGTTGTAGATTTGGAGTGTTTATAAGTACAGAAAAGATGAAATTATTCTCTTCAGGTGCTTCGTTTATATCTTTATATTCTGTTTTGGTCATATTTTTCAAGCTGTTCAGATTTTTCTGTTGTCTATGACGTTTTTTGAGCAAGTACGTCACCGTATTTGCAGCGGAACTGACAAATAAGGACATCGACTACCGGTCCAACACTTCCAGCAATCCGCCATTATTCTCGCTCCGATTTTGTAGTCCAAGCTCAATGATGCAGAAGTTACGAGAGGGCTAGTCAAAAAGTTCGGTTGTTGGATGTAGTGACCTGAAGTACTTCAAGGATCCCCACTTCAACAACCTCCGCCAGTATACAGAAGGGTTTGCCGATCGACTTCTATCATTTAGCTGTTGTGTTTCCTTATGCTTTCTAAACGCAAGTTATCATTTTATTATCAATACAGATTTTTAGTGGTAAGATCAGACCGCAGTCATTTATCTTGTCTGTGTGCTTGTTTTAACAAGAGAAATAGTCGACTTTCACTAATAACACAACATAGTTAACTTACTGTACATACCTGCTTCCATATGAAGACGTTGTTCTGCAGGTTCGTCGTCGTCATCTTTTTCAAATCGCTCGCTCTGGCTCGAATATGTAAGGCTTGGTGGACAAGTCTTCCGTTTTTGACATTTTGTTAACGTGTGAATAAAAATGTTCTTTGAAGCTATAGTAATCGTATCTCTTATCAAACTACAATAATGGCCAACGCGGAGAGTTGAGCTCACCGTGAACTCAGCGACCTGGAGAGCGGGCGGGGTAAGACGGTACGCCTTTTCATTTAAAGGGGCCGCATCTGAAACGACTTGCTCACAGAAGCACATCAGAAAAGGGGTAGAAAAGGGGCCTGTGGAGCTATAATAATGAGGAATTCAGACCCAAGCATTGCAGTTATGCTTTATATAGACCACAAATATATGATTTATAAGTAAAAATGAATGATTTAAAAGCATGCTATGTACCCTTTAATATTACTTGTTACTTAAATAAATAACTGTAAGCACTTTTTTATTATTTTTGGAATGCCAAACACAAACTTATGATCAAACCTGTTTTAATGACTGCCCTTGTTTCTGTAAATATAATAGTGCCGTTGTCATAAGCATAGTTCAATGAGTTAGTGTTTCCCAAAAAAACATTATTCAAATGAACATTCGCAAACAGTATTGCAAAGTTGTGTGCTTGGAGCGAAAGCTTTCGATCTGTGGTTAGAGGCATAGTTCTGTCATGACAACTCTCGGTGTGTTTGGCATGGTTATGGATATGACTAAAAATGAAATGAATTGTTTGTTTTAGCTTACCTCAAGGGCATCCAAGATGTAGGTGTCTTTTCCACAGTATTTTCAATTTTGATGTTTTTAGGTCAAACCGTTCTTGTCTGTCAGTCATATAATGGAGGTATATGGGGTCCACCTCAAAGAGCATGCACAGAGAACTCCAAATTAAACATGATTTATTGACTCATAAATGTAAGTACACATTGATGGCCTAAAGACACAGAAACGAGCGGTTTGTGTGAGAAAACGAACAGGATTTATATCGTTTTTACCTCTTGTAATCACAGCCACATCCAAGTACTCTGAGGGAACGGGCGCTTCGGTCTAGCGCAAACGCCGGCAAGATCTTTCTCGCGTGTACGTCACTCATTGTTTACACAGGGATTTCAGAAGTGTTATCCTTCACCGTGAAGATCGAAACATATTTCGATATACAGGAAATTGCAATGGAAGACGATTTCGATATATCAAGAGAACAACGTTGAATTTTTTTTCCGCAACCAGAAGATCACTTCCGGTGCTTCCGGCGCTTGTGCAGACCGAAGCGACTATGCCTTCAGATCACTTGGACGTGGCTGTGATTACAAGAGGTAAAAGCGATATAAATACTGTTCGTTTTCCCACACAAACCGCTTGTTTAGTGTCTTAGGCCATCAATGTGTATTTACATTTATAAGTCATTAAATCATGTTTAATTTGGACTTCTCTGCGCATGCTCTTTGAGGTGGACCCCATATAACTCCATTATATGACTGACAGACAAGAACGGTTTGACCTAAAATATATCAAAAATTGATGAAAATACTGTGGAGACAAAGACACCTACATCTTGGATGCCCTTAAGGTAAGCTAAAACATATCAAAAATAAATTTCAATGTGAACCATCCCTTTAAGGACCTATCAGCCTGCACCATCTAGAGTTTCATGATAGAACTTTGTAGGCTACTTTCTTGTTTGCATGGCGTGGACGTGTAAATCCTTATCTTGAGCAAAATTGGCAACCCAGACGTTCAGTACAATCTAAATCTTTCATTTGGAATGTGCACAAATTTAATTGACGCTAGTTACATTGTTGTACGGAAATCACCTTACCAAAATTCATATATTATTATTATTATTATAAAAAAAAAAGAAACATGAAAAGCTGGTAGCAGAGACTAAATAAATCCCAGCAATAGAGCAGCACTGGAGTACAGATGGGGAGCAGCTCTGGAAAACCCACTGACCTCAGGAGAAAGACAAATTGAGAAGTGAACAGATAGCTTTATTGTCCTCCAATAGTTTCATTATTAAATCAATCAGCTTACTCAAGGATACATCTCCATGCTGACTGCACTGGGATGACAAAATGAGTCCCACTATTGTTTTCATAATCCACTGGATTCGCACTGAACCCAGCGAGGGGCTCTGAAATGAGCCGGGGCAGTGCGTGAATGTGGACGGAGAGACGTTTCATTCTCAAACTTTTGCCAGGATCATGAATCCTGGAGGAAAGGAACCTGCCAAATCAGCCAGAACAACTGCAAACATTTTATAGCGCAACCATAAACTCTTTGTATCACTCTCCAATGTCTTTCTCTTTTCCTGCACGTGCAACCAAATGCGCTTTTATGTTTTCTACATTTCAGTTCTTCTCTCATTTTCTTCATGTTGGCTATAGCCTTTGTAGTGCCTTTACATGAATGTGGAGCATATGTGTCGGGGAGAGAGAGAGACAGAGAGAGAGAGAGAGAGAGAGACTAGTGAAAGTGCCTGCGGGTCGCCCAGCCCTGGGGCGGTGGGGAACTGTAAGCAAAAACAGCGCTGTTGCTAAGATACGGTCAAAATATAAACAAAGGCACAACCCTGCTCGCCGAACAAGGGTTTTTTCATTTGGAGACTTGCTCGAGTTTGGAAAACAGCATTTTGAGAGACAATGAGAACGGAAAGTGGAAGTGTTTTCTGCGGGAGGATGTTCTCAGCCCGCGACTGCAGGTGTTTGCTGAGGAAAGGCCTCTACAGCTGCACAGGGTTTGTTTTCCAAAATCCTAAACGTTGGACAAGGCTTATGAGAAACCAAGCTGTCAATCAAATCTCCCAGCCAACATACCATCACAAAATTACATAAAAGCACCGTGTTACTACCGTAAAAATATTCCAGGGAAAACATTCAGTGTATGGACACTTTCATTTGGACACTTCCGTGATGGTATACCATGGTATTGTTTGAAATCCACAGTAATATAGTGTCCATTACTAAAAGGTTCAAACAGGTATTACCGTGTTTTTAAAACATTTTAAAATTGTAAAGTGGACTGTGGTGTCACAATATCATGGTACATTTCATTGTCCTGAAACCTGGTATATATTAACACAGTCTCATCCCAAGAAGTCATATAACTGATGTCTTGGGAATGTCTTTTGACCATAGGTCAATATAGGTTAGGTTTTAAGAATCGAGTCTCGATTGGAACCGGGACTAACTTTTCGTTTTTCCGAGAATCGTTCAAAAGTTAAAATTTCAATTCCTAGTTTCGATATTCACAGTCCGTTGACCGGAAGAAGAAACCGCTGAACAACACCAATGGAGAAGCGTCTACCGGAAGTGTTGGCATAACCACGCGAGTCTGAACATGAGTAGCTTTTGTCGGCGGTCCAAAGCGTGGCTTCACTTTTCTAAAAAATAACGAAATCTCGGCAAAATGCAACATTTGTGACTGAAGGAGTATTTCCTTCAGAAAGACCGCTGGTTAGCAAGGTTAGCTAAACTTTTTTGACCCTGCCTCGTAAAAGAATTGGAATCAGAAATCGTTAGGAACCGAAATCGAAAACAAGGAATCGGAATACAGAATCGTTCAAATTCAAACAATACCCAACCCTAGTCAATATCCGCCTTTTTAGGGTCCCCTTAAATGTCAGTTAGGTGACAATCCTTGAGCGTCATTCAACTGACGCTTTACCTTTAACGTCAGTTAGGTGACGGGTTATGTTTTAGGGTAGGTTTAGGTCTGGGGTAGAGTTTTAATCACGATGACGTCAGTCTACCGATGTTTAAGGTTCCCTTTCATTTGGACACTTCTGTGATGGTCTGCCATGGTATTGTTTGAAATCCACAGTAATATAGTGTCCATTACTAAAAGGTTCAACAGGTATTACCGTGTTTTTAAAACATTTTAAAATTGTAAAGTGGACTGTGGTGTCACAATATCATGGTACATTTCATTGTCCTGAAACCTGGTATATATTAACACAGTCTCATCCCAAGAAGTCATATAACTGACGTCTTGGGAATGTCTTTGACCATAGGTCAATATAGGTTAGGGTATTGAAGATCGAGTATCGATTGGAACCGGGACTAACTTTTCGTTTTCCCGAGAATCGTTCAAAAGTTAATTTCAATTCCTAGTTTCGATATTCACAGTCCGTTGACCAGAAGAAGAAACCGCTGAACAACACCAATGAAGAAGCGTCTACCGGAAGTGTTGGCATAACCACGCGAGTCGAACATGAGTAGCTTTTGTCGACGGTCCAAAGCGTGGCTTCACTTTTCTAAAAATAACGAAATTCGGCAAAATGCAACATTTGTGACTGAAGGAGTATTTCCTTCAGAAAGACCGCTGGTTAGCAAGGTTAGCTAAACTTTTTTGACCCTGCCTCGATAAAAGAATTGAGAATCGAAAATCGTTAGAGAACCGGAATCGAAAACAAGGAATAGGAATCAGAATCGTTCAAATTCAAACAATACCCAACCCTAGTCAATATCCGCCTTTTTAGGGTCCCCTTAAATGTCAGTTAGGTAACGATCCTGGAGACGTCATTCAACTGACGCTTTACCTTTAACGTCAGTTAGGTGACGGGGTAGGTTTAGGTCTAGGGTAGAGTTAGGATCGAATGCACGTCATCTAACCGACGTTTAAGGCTACCCTAAAAAGGCGGATATTGACGTATGGTCAAAAGACGTCCCAAGACGTCATATAACTGACGTCTTGGGACGTCTTTTGACCATACGTCAATATCCGCCTTTTGAGACTGCGCTAACAAAAAAGTACCATGAAATTACTATGTTTAATACTTGTTTATCTACTCTTTTAATAGTGTACAATTGTAATCTTTACTGTTTGGTTAACATACACCATGGTACTGTACGGTACTTCACCTTACAGTACCATGGTGTATGTTAACCAAACAGTACAATGCTGTACTTTCTAAAAGGTACCACAGTATTACCGTATTTTACCTTATCTAAGATAATTGTAATACCGTAGTATTATTTAAAGTACCTTACAGTGTATGGATGTGGTTATCAGACAGTCACTGTATTTCTTTAAAAAAGGGTCATGTTAGTACCATGTTTTGGACACTAACATGATATAATGTAAATTCAATTGTATGATTATGATAATCCAACATTTCTATCCTATATTTCACAGTAATCATGATACCAGCACACAACTTTTATACTGCCACAGCACTGTATGTTCTCTTCCATATATTTTATACTGAACACTGATAAAAAACACACTTCCCTTCATCCTTTGTGCGTTTGATTATTTTGAGATTAATCAGTCGTGTAATGGAATGACATTAAACAAACGAGAAGGAAGCTCTTCTCTAGCGTGTGTGTGTGTGGGATGGATGTGTTTGGGCTGAGGCAAGAAATGAGGTCTGGAGATTTATATGGGATTTTCCACTTTGAATTGTGCGTGTGTTTCTATCTGCCAAACTTCTGCTCTCATGGTTTGAATTTATGCAACAAGTCAGAGTCACCCAAAAGGACAGGAACATCTATTCCTGATTCAAGATGTCTGCTCATTCTCAGAATAATACATGAACTTGCATATAAACCCCTCTCTCTTATATATCTAATTGGATTTAACAAATATGTCTATATTTTTATCGAATTGACAAATGAGAAACATATAATTTGACACTTTAGACATTTTGTCAGGTTTAGCTTATACTTGACAGAAACTTTTAACGGCGTCTCTCGTGAACGCTTGTGTTTGCTCCCTTCTGTGTGTGTTCATGTGTTTAAAGGAGGCATCAGTTGCTGCCTTACATTTTTAAATACAATCAATTTGACTGTACAAGTTATTTTACCTAAACAATATTGCCCACTCTCGTTGAACTGAAATAATAAATTTGAGTTATTATGAGTCAAAGTAAAGGGAAAATGTTACCATGACTTATTGATCATATCTTTTTTACAGTGTACAAACTCATGTGCACTTTCCTAGAATGTAACCAGATAATCTAGAAACAGTCAGTGTTGAAATATTTACCTTATCTGTTCCTCCTTTACTTGTATTTATAGCTTCAAAGAAACGTTCTCAAACGCCTTTGAAAACATGTGTGTGGAGAGAGAGACAGTCATAAAGAGTTTCACTTGCTTTTTCTCAGGCTCAATACAGTATATATCCGTATCTATGTGAACAAATATCCTAAGAAAATGTGTGTTTCCATGCTCTCTCTCTCTCTCTGTGTGTGTGTGTGTGTGTGATTGTTAGTGCAGCGAGCCGTTCTGTGTGCTAGGACAAGGAGAAGATGTGAAGGTTTACTTAAGATAGCAGCTCCAGAATCCAGCGATAAGAGACAAATATGTGTGTTTGCTCTGCCTGGTTGTATGTGCGGGTCAGAGAGAGGGAGATTAATGTGTCTAACTGTGATTTTCACTGAGAAAAGACCAAATGCCTTTAAACAAAGCTGACCCTGTATGCGTGTCTGTTTCAGATCAGGGTGTATTGTGTTTATTAGGTTTATAGTTGAACCGATGCATGGTCATGGACCTTCTATTCCTTTATACGCCATACACATTAAAAGATCTATATGAACTACATTGTTAAATTTTCTGATTTGTGAAACTTAATGATGAAGTTTACACATTTAGTTATTTACTACACTACTGTTTATGTGGGTTGCCTTTTTCTTAAAATTGACAACGTAACGGAAGTTGCACTGATATTTTCTTCAGTATTGTGACACACCTGAGTGTAACTTGTTTATTAGATGAAGACAGATTGGCTCAATGTAAGTTTACATTGAGTTGTAAAAAAGGGACGGAGTTTAAGTCTGACATTCATCACTGGAGTTATGACATTTATAACTCTATTTTTAGAGTGAATCATATACATGCATGAATTACATTAAGATTTAGAGCCACGAGGTCTTAATAAGATTATTATCCTTATTACCCCCCCAAAAAAAAGGCTTGATTCGAGTTGTTCTAGAAGGTTTGCAAAAAAAAAAATGTTTACACTTCTGGTCTTCGAGGTCAATATGACCCCACATTGAAATGAATGGGAAATGTGAATAAAACTAAATCTATTTTGTTCATATGTCCAAAAAAAAAAACATCCGACATAAATCTGAAATTTTTACACAATGAAGGCCTAGTATTAGAGCATAAATGCAATGTATCATAAAAAAAATTAATATGCAAGCTAATGGTGTAGTTGAGGAATTGTGTGGTATATGGATACAAAAGTACTTTATATCTCCAAAAACACAGCATTAATGAATAAATGAAAGCAAAAAAAAAGATATATAATTTGTATGATTAAAAATAGGGATGCACCGATATGACAATTTTGTCTGATACCGATAACCGATAATTCTTTATATTTGAAAGCCGATAACCGATATATTGGCTGATAAATTTAAATTTTGAGAGCCTGATTATAAAAAAGTCTTCCCATTAAAAGTCAAGATACAAACACAATTATGGTGTTCTTATTTTAATGTTGTGTAGCCGATATGACACACTTGCGCTGCATATTTTCCTTTTTTAAAGTGATTTCAATCATATTTCAAGCAATTTAAAAGCATCATGTTGAACAGTGCACATCTAGTGCCTCAGCTAAAGGAAATAATACATAATTTATCGGCTTTTAGATATCGGCTAAATGTTCTTGTTGGGCCGATAATCGATAACATTAAAAATGATCATTTATCAGCCAGATACCAATAATGTGGCCGATATATTGTGCATCCCTAATTAAAAATGTATATTTTTTGTACACTTACTCAATCAATTGTTAGGGTCGTATAGACCCCGAAGGCTAAAAGTGTAAACAGGAAACGAAGACTATTTGAAGGTTAAAGAAAATCTTTATTTGTCAAATTTTAATAATCTCACCCATTTGAAAGTTCCTCCAATCAACATACAAAAAAGTGGCCTTCTAGATGGGTCAAATTAATTGCAAGCACATCGTCCAATAGAATGTTTGTCCAATGAACATTAATCTTTGCTTCATTAAAGCCTTACAGGTAAATCTGCCATATACTCCTAATGCACTTCAATGGGGCTCTATGGGCCACAGGTCCAGTCAATTATAAATTTATGCGGATTAAAGTGAATCACATTATATATAGGAGCAAACAATAAGATTGTGTTGTATGATGTACAACTATTAGCCAAAATCTATCAAGCGTATAATACAGTGCGAGACACTAGAGCCATGATTCTGTTCATTTTGCATTTTGCATCACATTTTTCTGTTCATCTATTATGTTAACACTTTATTTCGATGGTCCACATTTAGGCATTCTACAATCTAAAGTAAATTTGCAAGTACATGTCAACTACCAGTCATTAGAGTATTAGTATACGGTCTGTTTAATATCTAACACTTTATTTCTCCCAACAAACATTAGACTGACTGTGCAACTGCTTGTCAACTACTAATAATCTACCAATACTATAAATGTAGTTGACTCTTATAGTTAGTAGAATGTCTAAATGGACCAAATTTAACCTTTTTAAATTATCTAAAAGAATATATGTCTTAATTGTAACTCTGTTTGTCTAATTTAATGCAAAGGGAAGTTGTGCTTTGCACAGTTTTAAGTCAATCACCATTGCCTGGAACTTTAAAAAATGACCTTCCCCTTCAGCCCACTGAAACTAACCAGGTTTGTTTAGAGTCTTGTTCTGGGTCGCAGCTTTGAACCAGACACACACACACACACACACAGTCAAGTCGTTAGTCTTCCATGAAGTTGCTTTGTAAAATTCCAGGGTAGCTAATAAATAACCCATCTAGACTATTTCACAAGAACTTCAGGAGGGAATTTCCCTGAGGCTGACCCTTACCTTAACAATTTGTCTCTTTCGCTTTTTCTCTCTCTTTCACACACACACACACATGCTATAGATGCTGTATAATGCCACAAACAACCCCCAAGCTTCTTCAGAGTGAGAATATCACTGAATGTCACAGTCAAAGGAAGAGTTGTTCAGTCAGCACTTAAACTGACATGCTGCATGCTTCAACTTTTTAAACACACAATCTCCTGAGGTGGCCTCATATCCAGAGGCTTTTTATTACCACAGCACTTGGTGGGTTGCGATATCTTGCATCTAAACACACTGTCACAAATGATATGCAAAACTGGGGTGTGTCTCCAGTGAGGCAGTGTCCAGATTTACACAAGTAAATTCATCATTACAATGCGACTTCCAGCAGGAGTGGCCGCCCACGCACTGCAGTTCATGCCCTCTTGTCAGCACAATGGCAATCCTAGTACACTCAAAAAATGAATTCCTTACCCTCACTTAATTTTATTGAGGATATTTTTACACACAACTCAATTTATTTCATTTAAATTAAATCAGTTAAGTTGGATCAACAAATTAGTTGCATTAGTTCAAATGAATTAAAGGGTTAGTTCACCCAAAAATGAAAATTCAGTCAGTATTTACTCACCCTCAAGTTGTTCCAAACCTCTATGTGTTTATTTGTTGTGCTGAACACAAAGGAAGATATTTGGAAGAATGTTTTAATTAAACAGATCTCAATCCCCATTGACTACCATAGTATGTATTTTTTCCTACCATGGTAGTCAATGGGGATTGAGATCTGTTTGATTAAAACATTTTTCCAAATATCATCCTTTGTGTACAGCAATAGAGCTTTGGAATAAGTGAGTAAATTATGAAATAATTTTACCCTTTTACTGTACACTGTGAAAATTAATATGCTTTATCTAATCAATAAAATTGTGGTAACAGATTACAAGCAATATTATTAATTAAATTGAACAAATTAGAACTGAGTAATACTTAATCAAAATATTCCTTATAAGTTAGCCATTTAAAATAAGTAAAGTTTACACTAAAAAATTAAACAAAAATATCTGAATAACAGACATCAAAGATTAATTATTTTATATTATCTTGATTTTATATTTCCAACATTGAAGACACCTGATGTTAACAAGCAGAATCATTAAAGGAGAAAAACGTCATTTTAAAACAAACCTAAAACAAACACTGAGCATCATAATGGTGACTTAAGGCCCGTACACACCGGGACGAATATCAGCACGCGTTATTCGTCAGCGCGTTTTTCAACGCGTTTTTGTGTTCATACCCAAGCGTTTTCGCTGACGATGAGCCAGAGTGAACATGCAAATTCATTCCTTGACATTAGATGGCGCTTAATGTATTAATGTAATGTACAGAAAAAATAATAGAATCCTATACTAGGGTGTTCATTTTCATGTCTCAGCATGTTTTATTATGACATTAAAAAAATAATGAATGAAATAATGATAGAAATAATGTCTTCTGTTTTAGAAAAATAAATATATAAATAACTAAAAGAAATGCCTCCAAAATATAACAAAAAATAGCTCTCACAAACTTACAAAAACAAACTAACAAAATCTATTTATATCTTTCGTTTTCATCCTCTTTATCCTGTTTTTCTTCCTCATCCACCTTGTTTGCCCATCTATATTTTGCTGTAGAACTGATCTTTTCCAGGAGTTTTTTTTTTTTTTGTAACCAGGACATTTTCATCTCTTAAAAAACAGCCAGGACAGGACGTGAAAACATACGTCCCTCATACATGGGGATTCGAGCAAGAAAAAATATAGAGTCGGCAGAGCGGTTATCTTCTCTCCTCACTTGTCAAAATCTAACTGACACTAACGTTACTCACACTATGCACAGTTCTAATCTCAACTCAGATTCCTACAAAGCACAAAGTTACACATGTTCCGGGAAAACAGGACTGTTGATCACCCTATGATACTTTTATTACAGAAATATTAATATAAATATTAGTTTTTTATGCTCCGAGACCAGCAGCTATCTTCTTCGCCGTATGTGTGCTCGGCAAGACCGTTTTGTGTTTGAGCGCCCCAAGTTATGCTTTACTGTAACTTCAGAAGTACCAGACACGTGAGCAAAACCGCTAATCTCGTTGTTCGGATAGTTTTTGACGTGGCGCGTCAAACCAAAAAAACGAACCCGAGGCGGTATTTTAAAAATGACGCTTTTACGCGTGCCGTTTTTCGCGTCGGTGTGAACACTCACATTGGCGCCCATTGTTTAGTCACGAGGCGTTAAACGTCGACGAATATCTCGCGTGAAATTCGTCCCAGTGTGAACAGGCCTTAAAACGTACTTTCTAAAAAAAAAACTTTTTACTCATTTTAAATGGTAACTTTTAATTAATTAATTTGATTAATTATTACTTAATTCTATTGTTAAATTTAATTAATAATATTGCTTGTAATCTGTTGCCACAATTTTTTTTTTATTAGATAAAGCACAATTATTTTTAGTGTAATATATTTAGCTTAACTTTAATTCATTTTAAAACTAAACATTTTATGCTGGTCTGGTTTAATTAACTTTTTTTTCTTAATTAACATAATGACTGGTGTCAGTACTGACATTTTGTAGCCTAGCTGTTACACTGTCAGAAAAAGGGCTACAGTAGCCTATAGGAAAACCAATGATGGATGGATGGATGGATGGATGAAATATTTACTTTAATCTCGAAATGCTAGACTTATTACATTGCGATTCAGGGCTTCCATTACATCATGAGGGCCAATAAGAGGTGTTTTTTTATAATCTATGTTGTAACCTAATCTTCCACTTTATCACTTTCACTATAAGAATAAAATGGCAAAAGCCACCAAATAAAGAGGAAAAAACAATAGTTTAAGAAGATAAAAAGGGACGGAATTAGGAAAAGACAGATGGTGTTTAAGGGCGACCATTAGTAAAGTGAGACACTTAAAATTGCTATAATAACAACCGAGGTTTTATACTGATTAAAGCCTGAAGCACTTCGATAATTAGCTAAAGGATGTTCTCAGAAACATGAAGACATGATCTTTCTGTGGGTCGGTGCACTGTTTGGGCCTGTCAAAAACTTCAGTATTTATCTTAGGGGCCAGGCCTCCACATGGACATACTCACACATATATGTTCACAAATATACATGGCATTGAAATGATATTGAAGGGTGCACTTAAACTCACTGAACTCTTGTGCTACAGCAATATTAAGTACAAAACTCCATCCACTGTGCACAAACACACACATATTTCACAAGGTTCTTGTTATACTCTTCAACCTGTTGAATCTTGTCATTACTGTCAGGTATGAGAAATAGCTACATCTCCGGAAGACAGGAGTGTTACACACACACACGCACGCACACACACACTGATGGTGGATGTCTTGAGGCACTGGAAATTTGAACAGGACCTCCTTTGGCCTCTCCGCCTCTGGTCGCTCCTCTGTTTGTGTATGTTGTTTTTCGTCAGGGAGGAAGGGGCGAATGTTTTCCTCAGCTATTTGTAAGGTGTATGTTTATGTCTGTTAGAGCGTTTGATGTGTTGGAACGATGGTGTTTTTGTCGTTGATTTAAAAAAAAAGATGCATATGGCCGTATATCATCGTCCTTTTCTTTATGAAACTTAAATTTAGTTTTGTGTGTATACACACTTTTTTTGCAGAAGAAGCTAAAAAAATGACTATTCTGCCATCATTTACATCATTTAATTTACTTTATTTATATAATATACCCATTTTTTTTATTCATATGCATTTCACCAGGTCTAAAATGTAGAGGCGATGTATTATTCACATTATGATGTTATCTCCATGATGATAATTTCTCAAACTTTTAGTTTTGTATAAAAAAACAAAAACAAATTATGGATTTAAAAAAAAAACTAAATGGATTTACTTACAAGTAAAGTCTTCTGCAAAAAAGTGTGTGTGTGTATTATATATTATATATATTATATATAATATATATATATATATTTAGCTCTATATATTCATTTAAGCTAAAACTATATATTCTGCAAAAAAGTGTATGTGTATGTGTATATATATATATATATATATATATATATATATATATATATATATATATATACTTTTTGTAAGTAAATCCATATGACTTACTTTCTTTCATGGAATATAAAAGGAAAACTTAATATATTAATTATATATATATTGGACCAACTAAAAATAAAACTAATGTCTTACAGCCAAATGTATTAGGTTTATATATATATATATATATATATATATATATATATATATATATATATATATATATATATATATATATATATATAATTAATATCAAAAAATTAAATTAGTAAACTAAATTAGTTATTGAAGAATTTTCATTTGAGCTAAAACTGAAAAGAATTTTGCTAGTTAATGTTTAAATTAGCTCACTTGCTATTAATTAACATGACTTTGCAAGACCTTAATATTTATTGTGATGTTTTTTTTTGTTGTTGTTTTTTTTTTCTTTAAGAAAAGAACCATAAATTCTTTACACAAAGTTCTGTATGGTTTCAGAAGAAACTATAGCATTATTAGACACCTTTTATAACACGTGTTTTTTTCCTTTCTTTACAGCCTCTGGTCACCACCATCATATTCATCTGGAAGAGAGCAGCGTTAACATTCTTCATTCATCTTTTGTGTTCCACCGAAGAAAGAAAGTGAGGCGGGCTTGAAATGAGGTGAGTAAAATAATGACAGGCCTTTGCAAATGTCCTTTAAGTGTAAATTGACCAGTGAATACTGTGAGTATACAAATCAAATAGAGAGATGTATTTATGGATGGGAAGAGAGTTTGAATGATAGCCCTGTAAAGGAGACTAAAGTCTGGCTAATGTCTGTCAGGAATGTCAAAGAGGATTCTGCCTATATGTCACAAAATGCATAATTTCCAGACTCTTCAGCCCCCAGCGCTGTGGTCCGTCTGAGTCTGCGGTGAAGGGGAGGTGCATGTGTAAACCCACCTCCTCCCGTTAAAAACTGCACATATATATATGCATATGCTTGTCAATAGCCTCTTATAAGAGAAAAGTTCCACTTGCTCATCTAAAACGTTCTACTTCATGCGAGACACGAAGAAAAACAGGTTAATGCACTATATATGTAAATTAGCTTCTGAGCACTGAAGGTGTTTTTATACGAGTCTACAAAGTTACTAAACACATAAACAGTTTTCGGTGCTAAAATAAGACAGAACCCAACTTTACATATTTTGACAGATAAATCTCTTGCTTTTCTTTCAACTGTCACAGTTATAACTTCATAGGCATATTATGACATTTTCCAGGCATTTATATTACATCATAACACACTTGCTAATAAACCATGCGAGAATGTTACAAAGATACATACATACTCTTGTATTCATACTTGACATACATGACCCACTGTTTCTGTATTAAATGTTTTATTGTATTTACATAGGTAGGCTATATATACATTACATTCTATTATAAATCAAAAATGGACATTTTCCTTTCCTTGTTTTCATAGCGCTAACATTTTGAGGAAAAAAGTTTTTTTATTAGCTACAACATTGATGTAAATTACATTTCACATAAATTCAATTACATAACAAAGTACATACAATTTTAAGAAATGCTGGGTGGCCTTAAAGGGATAGTTCACGCAAAAAAAAAAAAATAATAATGTCATTCTGTAGTTCCAAACCCATAAGATGTTCATTTATCTTCGCCACATTTCTCTTCCTCCATTTAAAGTGCATTTTCACTTGGATTGGAGATTTGGATTAAACTGCTAGATTTGGTGGAGACCAATTCGTACGAATTTGTACGAGTGATAAAAAAGTGGCTAATTCGTACTAATTCATACGACATCACTCGTACGAATTCATACGATGTGTCTAAACCCACGTGATGGGTAGGTTTAGAAGTGGGGGTAGGTCATTCGTACAAATTCATACGAATTGACCAATTCGTAAAATATGTACGATTTAGCAAAAATCGTACTAATTAAATTTCGAGTGAGGTCATACGAATTGTTAAGAATTAGCCACCTTGGTAAAATTCGTACGAATTCCCTTGAGATTGGGTTGAAATCTCTCACAATTTCTTGGATTTCACCATTTTGGTGGCTAAATCATATGAATTTCGTACAATCTGTTTATGCCCCAGTGATGGGATTAGGGGTGAACTTTCAGTGTTTACTTTTTGCTAAAATAAACTATTTTTGTTCAAATCACATTGTATGAATTTAAATGAAATTGCCACCTCGTAAAATAGTATACCTAATAACTTGAGGGTGAATAAATGATGACAGAATGTTCATTAAAAGTAGTATTTTAATTAGGGCTGTCAGTTAAACGCGTTATTAATGGCGTTAACGCAAACCCATTTTAACGGCGGCAATTTTTTTATTGCCCGATTTTTGTAGTGTTTTTTCAAACTTTGTAGTGTTTTTTTCATATGCTTTTGCAACAGGAAGCAGCATGTGCGGCGCTGCGCTATGAAACCCATTCATTTCAATGGCTCGTGCTGCGTGAGGACGTTTTGTTGCTTTGTCGACCAAAGCGCTAGCGGATCTAGCTAGACCAGAAACAAAACAGGCACACACTCTTGGGCTTGCGAGCTGGCCAAATAGTTGGTTAACGTTACGTTTTGAGTGGGTGACGAGCGCGAGACGCTGAAATGGATGCCAATAAGATTCTGAATGGAAACTTTACTTTACCAAAAAGTTGCCAAATGGTTCAATTGACAAGACCAAAGTGATCTGTTTGTTTTGTCGTTGTAAACTGAGCTATCATCACAGCACATCCAGTCTGAAATACCACTTGATTGTCAAGCACAAACACACACACAAACACACACAGCTGATGCAAATTCTCCACCCCTTCATCAATATCAGGACCTCGTTAGTATTTCTTTCACCCTTTTATTGATGGACAGTGTTACATTGAGAGATTATTTGCTCCAAGTGAGAATGTTAGAGTGAAATTGAACACAGTGTATGGCAACGTTGTTGTCAATAAAAAAACATTTTCACAAAGCAAGCCAGTCCACTTTTTCATGTTGAAAAGAACATTAAAATGAGAAAAAATGATGTGAGAAAAATAAATCGAGACATTTAGGAAAAAAATGTGCGATTAATTGATGCCATTAATGCGATTAATCACAATTAAATATTTTAATCGTTTGACAGCAGTAATTTTAACAGAGGTTATACAGTACATTTAAAAGTCTTTTCAAATCCATAAGAATAAATGTTAGATTACAAGTTAGTCAGAGCGCATACTTTCGGCCATCGGTAAATAAATGCTTGCGAAACGGTTCACACAGTATCACTATCCCACAATGCATCAGGAAAACTCAAACTCTGTCATTATCATGTAATTTGAGATTTACATATCATCAACACTGTAGTATTTTAAAACGTCTTCACAATAGCTAACAGTTCGCAGCTTGCGCTAGTCGTGCTAAAGACGCCTGTGCGTGCGTGAGGATATGAAGTGGTGGGCATGCAGTTCGCAGGATCTGTGAACTTGTTGCATGTAGTTCACCCTATTCAAATAAACATACTGCTACTCACTCAGGCCATAATTCATACTCCTCTCTCATCTCTGTCAGCGTTTCTCTCTCTCACACACATCACGCCCTGTCAATAACATGAAGAGGTTACATCATGCTAAACATTCAGAGTCAGGGTGATGAAGACACAGTGTTTCCTTAACATTCAGAGTCAGGGTCATGAAGACACACAGTGTGTTCCTTATCTTCTGCCTTCTGTCACATTGCAACCAGGTGTTATGCCAACCGAAAGTGGCTCAGGAACTTCACTCTCTTGTGGTTTTTGCATAAATGATTGCACTTGTGCACTTGTTTGTTTGCTTGTGATATTTGATTATTTGGCTAACAAATTGATGTGTCTGTCAAACAACATACAGGATTGCTGTTTTAAAGGGGGGGGGGGGGGGTTGACTGCTTTTTTTTCTTTGCATAATTGTATTTATGGGGTGCAATATAACATGTATTCGTGGTTTTTCTTTTTTTAAAAGTCTTATTTTTCATAAATTTCACCTTTATTGTCAGCCGCGCTCTCCTCTGTCCCCTGAACAAGCGGTTCACTTCCTGGTTCTATGAAAACACTCCCTCAGAAACATACGATGGGCTCAGATTGATTAGTTTGGGCCGGTGTGTTGTGATTGGCTAAACTGTCGCTCATGTTGTCTGGAAGGTTAACGCCCATTACCTTTACGGGCTAAACGTGAATGTCATGAGCTCCGGTCCAGATGTAAATATGTGTTCGAACTGCAGTATCAGTTTCAGGCAGAATCAGACCAGAGAAAGCCGCGATGAAGAGTCAAACAGAACCTCACCACACACGGCTCTTAATAAACGTTTCTGAATGTTAATTTGCTACATTTTTTAACTTTATACACATTTATTTTACACAATAGCATCTGACTGGCAACAATAGCAACTGACTGGTTTCTAATGTTATGCTTAAACAGCGTTGGCATGTTTACGTTCTTGATCAAATCGAAAATAACGTCATAAAGCATATATACATGAAAAATACGTTTAAAACATTAGTACTTACAGAAAATTCAGGTCCATAATGTTTGTACGCGTTTGTCGTAGACACAAAATAGCATAGGCTAACTAGTAGTGGCTATAAAGCTAGTGCTGGCATTTGAAAAAAATAAAAACACAAGGCTACGTCTTATACTAGATACTAGAATTATACTTGCAAATACATTTAAACTGATTAAGTCTTAGCCTACTTACAGGTTGTGGCCCAACAACTGCTGCCTCTGGTTTTAAAGTCGGAACTGCTTCATGTTTTAGTAACAGTTTCTTGTTGAATCCGGTGTTGAACTCGTGGAGATTCTGGAAGCTGTCTTCTGTAAATGCGCAGCACAGAGAGCTAGATTACGATCGTCATTTTCAGGAACATAATCAAACATAAATTGTATCCATTGTTGAGGAAGAATAGCGTCCATGGGAAGTCTGAAACACAGAAGACCTGACAGATGCGTGAACAACACACTCGACAAGTCGACGTGCCTCAGAAATATGCGCATGCCAATTTTTGCATATTGTGAGGGAAGTGGTTGATTCGAATGTGTAGGTTAGTGACGTACCATAACCCAGCTGTAGTCCCAATCGAGTAGTTTTTGTAGGCAATTATACTTCCTGATTTTTAAAAGACGATATCTCTGCTTACACTAAACTTTCAGCGCTGCAACTTTGAAGATACTGTTTATGCACCAACAGCAACATTACACACTATTTAAAATAAAAAGTGAAATGCCCCCCCCCCCCTTAAGGATATTCAACTCAAAAAAGTTGACAATTTTTTGGATGAACTGTTCCTGTAAGGTCCAAACGAGGCTAAAGCTAGTTTTGCTAATGCTAAGATATGAACTTTTCTGTGCTCCTGCAGATGAAGGGTGTCCGTATTGTGGGAAAGGTGAAAGGTGAGGGAGCAGATAGTAAGTAAAGGAAGTCAGGGGCCTGTCCTGACCTCTCAGAGATTCTGCCAGGGGACCAGACACCAGATAAAACGATTGTTTGTGTGAGTGCTTATGACTGATAGGCTGCAAACAGGAACACGCTGTAAAGGAGTCTTGTTAGGAAAGATATAGAAAGGGTGGGAGAGAGGTAAATGAGACCCTTGGTGAAAAAGATGAGTGCTTAAAATGTGCACTTCAAATCTTAAAAGTATATTTTTAAATGTTAATGAAATAAAAATCCCACTTAAGTGTTCTTTTAGAGAAACTTCTAATGACTTCTCAAGACTCACTTTTATGAAGTGCACTGTGTAATAATGGTAAATTAAGTTTTACTTTAAAGTACATTAATCATTGTGTTTTAAGAAACTTTTGGCATGCTTTTAAGAAGCTCTTGAACTCTGAACTTAAGTGGTTCAAAAAGGACTCTAAAGTTCAGCTAATGGCGTTTAATACAAAGTTAAGCTAATGCAGCTTTATTTAATTGCAAATAACACGTAATTAGGTGTCTGAAACCATGCATTCAGTTCGTATAAGTACAGTATATTCTTTCACAGTATATTATTTACATAATAAGTAGTCTTTTTTTTAAAGTATGCTGAAGTATACTTATTTTTCACTAGACACAGGTCTGAAAACAAAGATGAAGCTGAGGGAATAAAGACAAAGATGCCCTCACAAGCTAGGCTGAGATGTATTTTAAAGGGGTCATGTCATTTTCCATCCTATTTCTGACCCTTAAACCTAAATGCTGTATTTTTAAGAAAAGCGTTTGTTCCATTGTTCTGTGTTCTGTGCATTTCAAAGCCCCATTCATGAAAACATTGCTTTGCTGCTTTCTTGCCCAGGTTTAAATATAGTTTTCAACTGCTCCATACCTAAATAACAGCTTTGCAGATCCTGCATTACACTCTCGACAGGCTTGCAAAACAATCTGATTAAATGCCCAGTTGAAATCCTCCCATTGAATACTATCCCCCTTCTTCAATACCTTACAGTTTGTCATAAACTAAGCACATTCTCACCAATATCTTGATCTTCAAAAGAGCTTAGTTGTGTCCCAAATGACACACTTATACATGTATGCACTATTTATTCAACTGGATAGTGAATGAATTTCATAAAGTTATTTTGGCATTCAACACGTGATAAACACAACATCAGGAAACTTGATTTGTTTTTATATTTGTGGTATGATTTAAAGGGGTCTGGTTTTTGGGGTGTAACAGAATGCTTTCATGCGTAATTGTTTGAAAAAATTCTTCTTTTCTTCTTAAAAAATTTCATATTTTACATTATTACAGCACCTCTCTCCTAGTCTCTCCTGAAAATGTTGTTAGTACCTTGGCAAAGGAAAGGAAATGTCCCGCCCTTACCATAAGTTTCCATCTACTCAGGTGTAAATATTAAAGGGGTCATCGGATGCCCATTTTCCACAAGCTGGTATGATTCTTTAGGGTCTTAATGTAAAGTTTGTAACTACTTTGGTTAAAATTCCTCAAGGGTTGTGTAAAACAACACTTTTACCTCCTCGGTGCATGTCTCTTTAAATGATAATGAGCAACTGCTGACCCCACCCTCTCCTCCATGGGGCGTTGACACAAGACACGTAAAGTGATGCCTTAGTGGACAGTATACAAATGGCTGAGGGAGGAAATATGCTAATACGGGACAGTCCCTCAGCTGTCGTGGGCGGAGCATGAGCAATATGACATCATATTGCACAGAAAATCCAAACGGCTTGATTATTGAGAGGGTTTAGACTTTGAGGATTAAGAAAAGGAGTTAATGGATTTTTTCATTGTATGGTGGTTGTGTCCCCACATCCCAAACACACATTTATATGCAAACACCATATACAAGTGAAATTTGCATCCGATTACCCCTTAAAGCTATGGTATACGATGTTGAAAATCGGTCGAGAAAGCCTGTATGACGGAAGGAAGTTTTAAAAAACTCACACACACACACCCCTCCCCTCTGTGCTACCTGCTCCTTGAGCTATGTCACGGATGAGTTCACGTCAACAGCGCATATTGTTCAAATTCCGATCGGCTCGAACAGAAACCCGCTAGGCATACTGAAATATATTCAAGCACTTTTAGAAATATAATTACTTTGACCCGTGATCGGCGAATGCTAAACGGCTAACATTGCCAATGCCGACCAGCAGCATGAGCAAGTTGTCAAACTGATAAACAGCTATGTAACACACGTCACAACATAAAAGTATATAAATAAATGTTTACCTGCTCAACAAAAAGTCAGCCGTGCCCGTGTCAGTCGGTTTTCAGTGCCAGATCTCCCTGAAGCTTCCTCCAACGGTCAATGTTGAACCCTATATTTATCCTACTTAGAGTCCGACTCCAGCGTCACATTTTTTGTTTTTTTTATCTCCGCTCTTTCCTCCACATACTTTCTCTTTCGTCCAAACTTCACAGTAGGGGCAAGCAGGGGCCGCGTGCTGCTGTCGTTTTTATTTTTATCCAATGCTTTATCCAGTGCTGATATGACGCTACTTAGCTAGCTACCATACCAGTCTGTCAGCTGCACTTGCTCGCGTAAGGAGGGGGGCGGAGTCGGGTGTGTTTGGGTTGGAGATGCAAGCGCCAGGCGGAGTTTCAAGTGTAGCTGGTGATTGGATGAGAGCAGTTGACCAATGTAGCTTTGCGACCGCAATGCAACGAAATTAACAACGAAAACGCGTATGTCCATTTTGACGATTTTGAGATTTTTTCACGGATAGAATGTCCAGGTTCATTTCCGTATACAGCATGCGTCACATTATCTAAATGACCAATGAAAAGTTGTGAAATCATGTCATCTGATTTCCACGTATTTCCATTTGCTGTCAAAGCTGTCAATCACGCAGCGTATCTCCCATAGACAGTATGGTATCTCCCCGCCCTGTGGAGGCATCTCGCCGGTCTCGTGAAGTTTCTTGCCGGTCTCGTCTCTGAGACCCCTACACCTGGTATTATAATGCGATCTGTATCCAGATAAGTTATCCGGATAATAAAAAAGGCATGTTAATGCAAGGTATAAATACGTCGTGATCGGATTGTAATCGGATCTGCCTGACCATCTGGAGGTAGTCTGGCTCGCATTGTGTTCGGATCTTTACTAGGTGTAAACGCAATCTGGTTGAACCACATATGTATATTTTACTCCTCCCAAAAATGCTAAAAAAAAAATAAACGAGTGAGAGCGTGTTATATAGGCTATATGACACGTTATAGTCAGATATGACGGCGCTACTGCGACACGCATCACCGCAGATGAGCAGCTGCTTCAAAAGTGAAAGTTCATCTTCAAGTAAAGAAACGAAGTGATCTTACAGGGCAGGCTGTTGCCACACTCTCTTATTGATGTATTTCTTTGATATTGAAATTAGCTGATGATAAAATGCAGCTCATATCTGTAATAAAATGCAGCTCATTTCCGACAAAATTACGGTAGGATTGTGTAAATAAAGTATCAGTCTAGCATCGCCATCCATGCCAGTGTATTGATTCATTGTCTCTTCATAGTTTGCAAGAGACATTTAATAAACCGAGCGTATTTAATAAACTGAGCGTAGCCTATTCATCTGTCAATATGAAACGCGATTTGGTCATTCTAATTAATGATCGGAAGAACGCGTATCGACCACCGTTACTATACAATATGCACGTATGTCCATTTAAACTCGATTTTGGGTCAAATATGGATTATATCATGACACTGGCAAGAATATGGTTACATTTAAAGATGTTGTGCCAAGCATGACAACGCTACGTTCAGCTGCTTTTGAAATTACATGTTTTTTTCACTTCCTGAAAAGTAACCGTTTTGGACATACGTGAGTTTCATCGGGCAGCGACGATATAAACAAGGATATTAATAATGAACAATCTTTGAAATCGTATACCCTAGCTTTAAGGATGACATTAATTTCAATAAACAAGAGGATCATCCAGAACGGATTTTATAGCTACTTTGACTTTACAAGCTTAGATTTCACTTAACCGTTTCAGAGGTAATGAATGTTGTTTTCATTTGGTAATGTTTTTCTTATAACATTTTAGATCCGATGTTATACACCATTTAATTGTGATATTTGATGGGAAACTATGGTAATACAAACAGCAATCGAACACAAAACCATGGTTAACTACATAAAACGTATAATTTGAACTTACAAGCTGTTATCCACAAACAACAGATTGTCCCGACAAAGTGGGAACTGCTCCATTTTTAGGATACACTTTTGTGCCTAGCCTGCATTGTACTCTCTTAGTTTCTGGAAGCTGTCCACTTTAAAATGTGAAGCGCACAGATAAACGTTGGGGTTTTAATAATTCAGGAACAGTGTTTAAAAAATTAATAAATTCAAACCACTGTAAGTTTGTCTGCCTTAGGAAGGTCAAACAAATTAGTTTTGGAAATGTTGTGGAAAAAACAGCATCTCTTCAACATAGCGACAACACTGTCTTTAATGCAGCTCAATTAGGCCTCTCGCCTTGTTTGCATATTCCGTGGGCTAAGATTAGCTAGAGTAACACCATGACCTCACAAAGCCAGGTAAAATCGTGTTGTAGTCTGCAAACGAGCCGTCCGTTGTAGTTCTTGATTTCTTGGACTTTGAGCTTTTGACTTTGAAAAGTAGAAAAGCACAATATGACCCCTATGTGATATCAAAGACATGATTTAAAAATATTTTCATGACTGAGAAGAAATACATTGTATAACTATTTTCATCATTTCTAACCAATCTGCTCGAATCTCTCTTTACCCTTCTGAAAAGCAGCAGCAATTCTGCTTTTCGAATTCCTGGGCAGACGGGTGACGATGTCCCCTCATGACTCACGGCAGGTTGATATCACGCCACTTTAAAGCAGATCTAGGATCAGTCCGATCAGATGCTCAGTGCGATGACTTCAGCGCAGGAGCTGCATTAGTGTGGCTCTGATGAGTCACAGCGTGATGATGTCACCTGATCACAACCCCGCAGATCCTACATCAGATTAGACTTATAGCCATATGCCTTATGGCCATATAGAAGTTACACAAAAAATGAACTCAGCAGAGATGCTAATGGAACAGATGAACATATATATATATATATATATCGGAGCCCTAAAATATCTGGATTATTGAGATAAAAATGACTAGCATTTAATTGCTGATAGCACTTGTATTTATATTGTGTTTTCTAATGCAATAACATTCATATGACAAATACATTTTTGAATCCATTCATTTATTAGAAATTCAGGTGGGAAAAAAGCAATTCACATATATTAATTTAATATACGTCTGCTATAATGAGCATGTTTTTAATTTCGGAATTAAAATTTATTTTGATGAATTTTAGAGGGGGGCATAAAAAAACCTAATATTACTAATGTCCTAAAATTAAAATGAAGGGGAAAAAATGCCTCATTACATGAATAAAATTCTTATGAATATTATTTTTTATAAAAATCATATTGTTAAAGTATTTTAAAATATCAGATTAATTGATCTTGTTAAAAAAGGTTCAGGTTGTTAAATGTCATGTAGTGTGACTCGTCAAAAATGTTTGAACATTTATGAATTAATAATCAGAATCAGAAGGAGATTTATTCGCAAGTTTGTTTTGAATTCACACTTGGAATTTGTTTTGGTCAAACTAAAGAAGCTACATACAGAAAACACATAAAATAAAAACAAAAAAGATATGTGAATATGAATGTGTGAATTATATTTTAATATTAAAAAAGAGATATGTGAATAATACTTTTTTTATATTAACCCCCAAAAAACTTTTCAAACTTTTGTATGTGTACACTCACATATTCAAGGTTTAAGGAAAATAGATTGCTTTGAGATTACTTTTTACGTTGTGGTTGCACCACATGACATTTTTAAATTGAAATGTTTCTTTAAATTGTACATACGTTTTAAACCATATAAAACCAACATCAATACATTTCTAAAAACATAGCACATGTGTTTTAAACTATAGACTTAAAAATCTTTATTGTTATTTGTATTATCCAGTGGCATTAGTTTTATTGTGCTTTGAGGTTTCAAAAATGTAATCAGCTTGGGAATTTTAAGAGACTGATGGGTCTTTTGTTTTGTTAAATTCCCTGTACAGTTCATATCTAACTATCTGTAGAGATGAAAGAGGTTGTTGATGGATTGTCCCTTTGTTTTTCTACTCCTTTTTCTCCTTTCCATTTCTGCCTCTGTATCCTGTGCCCTTGAGCCAGATGCTGAATATTTAGTAGGTACTTACGCCAATGTGACCTAAACATGACAACTAGTCACAAAGACATCAATAACTCACCCTTTTATACTCATAGACCTCTCTCTCTCTCTCTCTCTCTCTCTCTCTCTCTCTCTCTCTCTGTGTGCAAACATCAATTACACCTCCATGTACCCACTGACCTCCCCATAGACACACAGACAGAGCTCATTTCATTAGTCTGGGCTCATACAGCAAGCAGAGCCAAATACATGATTAAAATGAAAATGAAATTGTGTGTATACGTTCCAAGACTGTTTTGTGTAGTGCCAGACATGTAAAACACAAAATAGGCTGCTGCTATCTAACTGTATTTAGCTACCTAAAAACCATATTCTGGGTTGAGTACAAGTTGCTCAATTGGCAGCACTTGTGGCATGATGTTGATTACACTTGCACATCAATTTCTCTAAAAATAGTAACAAACAACAGGTTAGAGTGAAGCACGCAATGAAAGTGAATTGAGTCAATTTGTAAATGTTAAAACAAGACTTACAAAGTTGTGAACGCCTTAAACCCTAAAATGGTTGAACAACAACAACTTTACAGCTAAAAGTGCTTTTATAAACTTATAAGCTTCAAACATCTGCTTTTAAATGCTAAAAATGGGCCTACACTTAGGGTTACACTTTATTAGAGTTACACTTTATTTTGATGGCCAACTTTTAGAAATTTTGTTGCCTATAAGTAACAGTGCACCAACTAACTCTCATTGGTAGAGTATTAGTATACTGTTAGGGTTCGGATTAATAGAATATGTTGACCTAAATTTGCATTGTTACTTATAGTCAGTAGAATGGCTTTTTGGGTGACTATCAAAATTAACTTAGCAGATATTAAGCAGACAGTTTTACTGTTAATGACCAATGACCGTGAGTTGAGATGTAGGTTACAAAGTCAACGGAGTGTCAATATGTTTAAATTAAAATAAAGTGTTACCCACTATGGGATGAAAACTGAACTAAGCTGGTCATTGACATCACTGTTTTCTACAGAGCTGCATTATAGACATCAAACTCATTTCATATTTGATGATCTTTACACAGTTACTGAACAGAACTGAACCTCAGCTGAACAGATGAGATCTTTTCAGCTCTGTTTGCATCATTGAATCCTTATTTTTCTGTTTATCCCTTAAAATCTGCATTCAAATCATCTGTATTGTATAAAGCACTAGCCTATAGGTAACAGTTCACTGCTGTTCCCAGCTGAAATGAACACTAGTGGCAATAAAACAGAAACTCACTTAGGTTACGAGTCTTATAACACTAGTCAGTAAAGAAGCTCAAAGACGTCGTAGATGTCAGGTTTGGTAGAAGTTATAAGTGAAAGACTCAAATGCAAATTGAAGTAGGGCTTTTATTAGGTGCCAGAACAAACAAAAACTAAAAAATATACAGTCCACAGGCACAGCAGGGCAGGAAAAGACGGGGAACATTTGATGAGAGTATGGCACAAGAAAGAGAACACAGGGAGAATAAATAGGGAAGCAATTGGTTGGGAAAACGAGAGGACAGATTGATTAAACCAAAATAATTGAAAGGCATAATCTGTATCTCAATTCAGAGACTGCATCCTTCCAAGGTTGCATTCGAAGGCCGGAAGGCCTTCACAGCCTATTGCTGCCAGATTACACTTTTAAATGTAAGGATTGGGTTTCAACTTCAACACGAATCCGATACAAATATCCCATTTAACAACGCTCTGGTCTGACCTTCGAAGGATGCAGCCTCTGGACGAGTTGGGCATGACATGATCTTCAAACATGGTGGAGAGGAGAATAATTGGAAATTTCCGATAGCACGTGAAGGCAGCCCAACATAAAATGTTACCAGATTCACATTAATTTGTTTTGGATTAAACTAACATGCTAACATTAGCATGACTGCGCTGTGACGTTTCACTTCGAAACATGCAAAGCAACGCAATATTTTGCCGAAATGTAAAGGCACAATTTTCCAACAAGTAATCCACTTTGTGATTTTTGCTGCTTTTTAAAAAATACAAATAAAACAACGTAACCGAAATCAAAATTTATCCCTTACTTTCTTGGAAAATGTTCTTTTTAGAATTTAATAAAATGGAATGACAACAAATCGTTAATACTAAGTGTGGAACTGTAACTTTCAGTGCAACTGCCCAGCTAACAGAATTTTGTTATAAGAACGTTCTCTAAATATTCAGTGTTGGTTCTGGAATTGAAAAACTTTCCAGTTTCCTGACGTTTAGAGGAACGTGTTTTAAAAGGATAATGTTCCTCAAACGCTCAATAACGTATTTTCGATAAAAAATTCAACATGATATTGTTGATTTCTAACATTCCAAGAACATAAAAATGTCCAGTTTCCTGAATGTTACTACACAGCAAAAACTCAAGAGTGTTAAAGACTCAAGAGTGTTAAAGTGTTAAAATTGGAGTGTTAAACACTTAAGAGTGTTAAAGTTAATGTGCTAATTAAGATATTTATTGATTAATGATTGAGCATTATTAAAGACACCTGATGATAACAAGCAGAATCACTAAAGAAGAAAACTCAAATTTTAGTCACCATTATGGAGATCAGTGTTTGGTTTAGTTGGTCAGTTGACCTTTACATGTTTGGCTTTAGATTTTGTTTGGCTGCCGTATATAAGTTATGACCGCCAGATGAACAAAGAGAAAAAGTGATGTGATGGTGTTGGTCACGTTCTAACATAATCGTTATTTCAATCATATGACCTGAATCACCGAACTCAAGCAGTTTTAATCTCAGATTAGAATGTATATTGGTCATTACAGAATCAAAATGATTTAACAGCATAAAATCCCAATTTTTCAATATAATTCAAAAGATTTCTTTTCCAAAGAATTTTTCTGATCAAAAGTCATTGAAAATTGAATTTTATTTGGACACACATATATCAATAATCAGCCTGCGAATCTCAACAATGGTGACAATAATAAAGCCTATTGCAGTGCATTCTGTGTGCCACCAATCAAAACTCATTCATAGCTTCCATCATACATTGTGGTGTGAATAAATTATAATCTGAATTGTCTTATGAATCTCCTTTTCCTAATCAAATATGATTTGTCACCACTGTGGAGATTCATACACGGAATCTATATGTTTGTGTGTGCCTGAGATTTTTTTTTATCAGAACAACTTTTAAGAAATCATTAACTTTATATTGAACAAACTGGAATTTATACGGTTGAATCACTTTGATTGTGTAATGACCAATATACACTCACCGGCCACTTTATTAGGTACACCTGTCCAACTGCTCGTTAACACTTAATTTCTAAGCAGCCAATCACATGGCGGCAACTCAGTGCATTTAGGCATGTAGACATGGTCAAGACAATCTCCTGCAGTTCAAACCGAGCATCAGTATGGGGAAGAAAGGTGATTTGAGTGACTTTGAACGTGGCATGATTGTTGGTGCCAGAAGGGCTGGTCTAAGTATTTCAGAAACTGCTAATCTACTGGGATTTTCACGCACAACCATCTCTAGGGTTTACAGAGAATGGTCCGAAAAGAAAAAACATCCAGTGAGCGGCAGTTCTGTGGGCGGAAATGCCTTGTTGATGCCAGAGGTCAGAGGAGAATGGCCAGACTGGTTCGAGCTGATAGAAGGGCAACAGTGACTCAAATAACCACCCGTTACAACCAAGGTGGGCAGAAGAGCATCTCTGAACGCACAGTACGTCGAACTTTGAGGCAGATGGGCTACAGCAGCAGAAGACCACACCTGGTGCCACTCCTTTCAGCTAAGAACAGGAAACTGAGGCTACAATTTGCACAAGCTCATCGAAATTGGACAATAGAAGATTGGAAAAACGTTGCCTGGTCTGATGAGTCTCGATTTCTGCTGCAACATTCGGATGGTAGGGTCAGAATTTGGCGTCTACAACATGAAAGCATGGATCCATCCTGCCTTATATCAATGGTTCAGGCTGGTGGTGGTGGTGTCATGGTGTGGGGAATATTTCTTGGCACTCTTTGGGCCCCTTGGTACCAATTGAGCATCGTTGCAACGCCACAGCCTACCTGAGTATTGTTGCTGACCATGTCCATCCCTTTATGACCACAATGTACCCAACTTCTGATGGCTACTTTCAGCAGGATAATGCGCCATGTCATAAAGCTGGAATCATCTCAGACTGGTTTCTTGAACATGACAATGAGTTCGCTGTACTCAAATGGCCTCCACAGTCACCAGATCTCAATCCAATAGAGCATCTTTGGGATGTGGTGGAACGGGAGATTCGCATCATGGATGTGCAGCCGACAAATCTGCGGCAACTGTGTGATGCCATCATGTCAATATGGACCAAACTCCCTGAGGAATGCTTCCAGCACCTTGTTGAATCTATGCCACGAAGAATTGAGGCAGTTCTGAAGGCAAAAGGGGGTCCAACCCGTTACTAGCATGGGGTACCTAATAGAGTGGCCGGTGAGTGTACATTCTAATCAGAGATTAGGACTACTTGAGTTCATTGAATCAGGTCATATGATTGTGAAATAATGATTATGTTATAACATAACCAACACCACCAGATCACTTTTTTCACTTTGTTCATCTGGCTGTCATAACTCATTTATGGCAGCCAAACTAAATCTAAAGTTAAACATGTAAAGGTCAACTGCCCAACTACACCAAACACTGATCTCCATAATGGTGACTAGAATTTGAGTTTGAATTTGTATTGAAAATCGCGTTTAATGAACGCTTGAGGAACATTATACCTTTTAAAACACGTTCATAGCGTCAAGAAAACTGGACATTTTTCACATTCCCAGAACCAACACTGAATATTTAGAGAATGTTCTTATGACAAAATTCTGTTAGCTGGGTCCCACTCTTTAATGACACCATGTAGATGAATGTGAATGATTTACCAGTATGTTTAAGCCCTTTCAAAATTGATGTTAGACAAATAATTTATCAGAATAATACAACATTGCAAACAAGTCTGTTTCTCTGGCCATAGCTCATTAGAGGCAGGTCTCAGGTCAGACTCAGGACTCCCAAAGAGTATTTTATTCACAATTCCAAGAGATAAATACAGTCAGGAAGAGAGATAGTGAGGGGCACAGAGGCTGTTTTTGACAAAAAGCACAGTGAGTGTCCTGAATCTGTCTAGCTGGCCCAGGCTGTGGATAGCGGCGCTCTGCATTATTGATGTACAGAGCTGGGACAGCTACATTATCTGTGCTCTTGTAATGAGCTGGTCCACAGTGCCCTGATTCTGCTGTCTTTGTGTCAAGCTTGCTATCTTGGCCATGTGCCCTAATGGTAAACTGGAGCCAGTTGTGTTGTGTATAGTTAATAGTCAGAGTCAGGTAAGGTGATCTGTTACCGATTACCTGATAAGGGCTGAATTGAACAGGAACGAACTTGTTTCGTGAAGTTTTTCAGGTCACAGTTAATTTCCAAATTGGACTCTTATTCACTGTAAAATAAATAAAACAAATCAAACTTCTTATTGGTTTTCACACACAGTATAAACCTTAAAAAAAGATTGGATTTTAATTGTTTTACAACGCCAGGGTGGGTAAATAAAGAATGCATTTACATTTATTTTTTTCTTTGAAACTGTCTGTGGGGTGAGAAAAATAACTAATTCAAAATAAATGTATTCAATCACATACATTCTCTGAAAACAGGTTCCTCAGTTATATGCATCTTGTTTTAGGCTAGTTATGTATTCTACAAGAAAACGTGACCAAATTATTGTTATTATTATTATTTTATTTTATTATTATTTTTTAAAGAACTGAATGAGATCATATTCTACCATCTGAATTATAGTTTGACTGAGGGAACATTTTCAAAACATGACCAAATTGACCATGTATATAGCATAAATTTACAAGATTAAAGCAATCTCAAATATTTCCATTGGATTACAAGTGTATACTTGAGGGGAAATATCACGTTCGTATACATTTTTTTGTGCAGTAATTTTCACAAGGCTGTTACTGTAAGTCACTCAGCAGTGTTTATAATTACTGTAGGTTCACACACTGTTAGCTCATGACGACTTTCTCCAAAATAGGGAGGCTTGAACTGCCACAATCCCACAAATGAAGGAGAAAAAAATAACAATTTACTCATAGTATACTGTAGGGTGTAAAAAGTACATAGAAAATACCCCTAAGTTACTGAGTCAACATTTTACTCTACCGCAAAACCTACTGTTAACCTACTATAAACCTGCTAACTTTACTGTCAAATCTGATTTTAGAATTAATTTTGAATGTATCCAATAAATACCTATATATTTATGTAATAGTTAAAATTTACCCTGTTCACATTTGAGACAAATTAATAAATTTTGGCTAGCATTAACACAGACAAGTAACAGCTGTGGCCATTTATACATATGCAAATTGAATGTTTAAAATATAAAATCATATTTAGTCATGAGAATGTATTTTGAAATTGCAAATGAATCGGGAAGGGAGAAATGTGTCTTTTTTCTTCTGAAATTTCAATAGTACTCAAGTACAGATTCCACAAAATAATTCTTAATTAGCCTATTGTAATGTAGGACAATTACTCAAGTAGATCGACCACTAAAAGAAACATTACTTACAATACTAAAATGCCACACGCTGTTAAAAACTATCAGTAAAACAAAAATGCAGTCTTGTGGAAATGGATTGATGAAGTGTTCACTTTTTCAGATCAAAAAGTACCTATGTGAGCATGATTTAAGTGTTTACTGTAACTCTGTGAGCGTAACAAGTGATGAGCAGAGACCCAGAAACTCCAGCCTCCTACAGAATCAGTACTTGCCACTTACTTTAAGAACCAATGAACGGTGAACCCAAACCACAGGTGGGCAAAACCAGAACTCTAGCAGGGCGTTAAAAAGCTTTATGATATAGTTCATTGACCGACATGTCACTTTTATAATCTGTAATGCATCTACACGCCTCAACTGCAGCCAGGAAACACTTGCCTCTTTTCATTCATGGGTAAAAACGTAACCAAATAAAAGATTTTTTAAGATCTACTCATTATCGTTCGTTTTGAAAGATTTGAATGCTCCCATGTACTGTACTTTCCTACAGACACCATGTTTGTATATTTAAAAAACATATATAC
Organism: Hybognathus amarus; assembly: GCA_030378365.1. Taxonomy (NCBI): domain Eukaryota; kingdom Metazoa; phylum Chordata; class Actinopteri; order Cypriniformes; family Leuciscidae; genus Hybognathus; species Hybognathus amarus. The sequence continues at coordinate 127,989 of JAQIUQ010004294.1, forward strand.
AGTATATAGATTATGAAATGGATAACAGTAAACAAAGAGGCTACTGAAAAACAACCGCTATTCCCCCAAACAAAGGCTTTATGACATGAAAGTGATGATGACATGTCAGGAAAATGACTCGATTTATCAAAATGAAAAGAGCCTATGAATAATCTCTTGTTATGTAAATGGTTTTTGGATTTGACTTTGTAGTTTCAAATACAGTATTGTAGTAGTAGTAGTAGTAGTAGTAGTAGTAGTAGTTGTATTGTATGTAGTTTTATTTTATTTTGAATAACAAATATGCTCATCAACAACACCAGAATCCAAGCTGGTGGACGAAGGGATAGAAATTACATTTATTTTAATACTAGTACGTTTTAATAAATATAGTTTAGTGCAATAAAAAGTATTGTACGACTTTATGCTATGGATACGTGTATTGCAGTGTCATGCTTTTAGCTTAGCAATCAGTGTTGGGAAGCTACTCTAAAACTGTAGTTTGACCAGCTACAAGCTACTCGTAAGTTAAAGTAGTTTAACTACAGTCAAGCTACCCGTTTAAAAAGTAGTTAGCTACACTACAAGTTACAATCAAAAAGTAGCTAGCTACATTGAAACTACTTTTGCTTTTTGAACAACGTATATTATAAATAACTGAATAAGTGTCTGAGGAATGTTTTAAGTAAAATATTTAGTGTTTAAATACAAGGCAATGCAATTACGATTTCAAAGAGTATTGTTTTATTACACACAACACTCAAATATCTCAGACTGTTTGTCAAAAGTGCAACAAATAGCCTACAACATTGCAAAAACGAAATATACATCCAACGTAAATTGCATGTAGAACTTTTTCTCAAAAATACTAATTGAACTTTAACAAATGAGGCCATGGGTAATTAACATTAGCTGTCTCTCCATCCTCCAAATCTGCCGTCACGCCTTGCTATATAATCATAATATGGATGTGTCAACCATAGGGTGTCAACCATAGACTGTAAAGGGTGTCAACCCACTTTTGCATCGCGTGATCGCGCTGATTCGCGCAGGCTTGACAATGTAGCAATGTAGCTTTTGCTCGCGCTACACCACTACTTGCTGCAAAAGTAGTTAGCTACTGGAAAAGCTACACTGTTTAAAAAGCAACTGAGCTACTGCCAAGCTACTGAGAAATGTAGTTAAGTTAGTAGCTTCGCAACTTGTAGTTAACTACTCCCCAACACTGTTAGCAAATATGCTAATATCAAACTCCACTAAAAATTAATTCCAGTTTAAATTAATAACTTTTCAAGTTCCATGACAGTTAACGGTTTAAAAGCCAGATTAACTAACAGCTTGTACCAGCGTAAACCCTCTTTTGTCATTAAAAACTACTGATAAGATACGTAGTGAAAAACTTGAAAACCTGAAAAGGCCTGAACAGGGTTATTTTTTTGCGGCTGATCTTATTGCGTTTGCATTTGTAATTGATTTCCCTTTCAGATGCAAAGAAATGATGGGAGAAAAGTATTTAAATAAATCACGCAAGGGCGATTTACTGAAGGTTTGCACTATAGTTAACGCATTTGCTCCATTATTTATGCCCCAAAAAAGCTTGTCTTAAACCAGATGCTTATCTGTGCTGTTCTTGGTAGATTGTGTTGGTCATTATGGAAATGATAATAGTCAGTGAATCCTACCCTATCTCACGATCAATTTGATCGAATTTGTACGAGTGATTAAAAAGTGGCTAATTCGTAATCACCTCACTTGTACGAATTCATACAAGTCGTCTAAACCTACGTGATGGTTAGGTATAGGGGCGGGGTAAGGGGTAGGTCATTCGTGTCGAATTCATACGAATTTGCCAATTCTTAAAATATGTACGATTTAGCAAAATCGTACTAATTCGTACGAGTGAAGTCATATGAATTGTTAAGAATTAGCCACCTTATTAAATTTGAATCGAATTCCCATGAGATCGGGTTGGTGGATCACACGCTGAACTTTCCACTCCCATCTGTGCTTTTATGGAATTGCGCTCTTGCCAAATTTACCCTGTTTAGTAAATCTGGCCCTAAGGCTTTACATGACGTTACACATTGTCACGTTATTAAACATAATCAGTGTATGTAAATTTAGTATAGCCTAAATGGCACCAAAGTACCTTTTAAGGCAAGTCATTTTACTCGGTGGCCATCTTTGAAACAATTCTCGATGTTTCGGTCATGCAAGTACAGCTACAAGTAAAGTTGTGATTGGCTCTTTTATTTAGAAGGCGGAACTTATTCCAACTTGCCATTCATAGTAATATGAGTGTGTCGTCTTTGTATATCAAAAGTGTTTGACACACTGTGTACTTTTAAAGGGAACTTATATTGCACAAGACTCCAAAACACTTTAATGTGACTTTATTAGAGAATAAGGATCTGTATGTTAATGAGGCTGGATCTGTACCCTGTGGCTCCTCGATATAAAACCACCAGTGCATTTACACCCACTCCACTGAAACCACCACAGTGTATTCTCATCCAGACTCTACTACTGTATCATATTATGACATTAAACCTGAGGTGTAGGAGTACAGTATATGTGATTGTGTGATGATCTTTAATAGGCCATATGGATTTGAAATGCAATATTTTAGTTTGTTTTTTTGCTCTTTTTTTCATAATTTTTTTATTATAGATCTAGAATAACAACATTGGAACATTTTTTTATTGTTGGTATTGCTTAACCTTGTTGAACCTGACATGACACTTTTTTTAATGGAACAGTATTTTAAATCTTTTAGACACTTTATTTTTTAAATGTGAGTATCATATTTGATACATCAAGCTTAAATGGCTCCTATAGTATGATATAGTGAGAGTATTGTGCTCATACCAAGGCAGAAAAGAACACCAAGTTTTTTTGTTTTTTTTTTTTTTTTTTTCTCAGAGGAACAAACTGAGTAAAAGTATGCAATTTGGGGCAGATGAGCCAAAAACTAAGAAGAAAAACTATCCATCAGATGACAGTCAGATGACAGAAGGCATGTAGATTGTGTACAACAAGGTTTTGCGAAACATTTTGATCATGTTGATAATTTAGGGCCCTTAGAAATATGTGCATCTAATACGAGACAGTATGGGTTAACTAAACCACAATCAGGAAGGTCAGACAAAATGCACACATAAACAACAACAATTTTAGCACTCTCTCTTCCCTTTCTCTTTCTCTTTCTAATTCCCCTTAAGCTCAGGTTTCTGGGAAGCAGCTCTGGCTGTGGGAGAAGCTTCCAGCTGATCACATGACTTTGCTGTTGAGGGATCTCCCGATGATCATGTGACTTTAGTGCTGATTCATGGTGCCACACTTTCATTCTGTTGAGGAGCAAAATCAGGGAAAGACAAAGGAACTGGATAGAGGGCTTTTTGTGAAATTAAATGGCATAGAGCTTTCTCTCTTAACTTTTTACCTCTGGGAATTACATTGGCTGATCTGCTTGTTAAATAATGAATACATCTGTTTGTGTGCATGCGTGTGTGTTATCAGCGTGAGGAGGGCAGATGGGGGCAGACAGAGCATCTCTCGAGTGGGTGTACTGAATGCGAGGGGCTCCGCTTGCTAAACAGGGGGCTTTCTCTTGCACTTTACATCTGTGCACTGAGTAACGGGGCGAGACGATAGAAAATCCTCTCATGTACAATAAACCAAACTGGTGGGCTGTTTCTGGTTAAAAGTCGTTTGTGATTTTCGCAGAATATCATGCTTACTATGATAGGGTGATTCCTCAGTTAGAGCCACTTGATATAATGTCAAATGAAACTTCTCCTAATTATGTGTCATTAATACATTCATCACGTCCAGGAATCAATGTTTGTCCTGTAAGAGATGTACAATATGCTATTCTGCATATCTATGATAAGCAAATATAAAATGATTTCCAAAAACAGTAAGTATTGCACTGTAATATATATATATATATATATATATATATATATATATATATATATATATATATATATATATATATATATATATATATATATATATATATATATATATATATGTATGTATGTATGTATGTATGTATATATATATATATATATATATATATATATATATATATATATATATATATATATATATATATATATATATGTATATATATATATATATATATATATATATATATATATATGTATATATATATATATATATATATATATATATATATTTATTTATTTATTTATTTATTTAATTAATTAATTAATTAATTAATTAATTAATTAATTAATTAATTAATTAATTAATATAATTAATTAATTAATTAATTAATTAATTATTTAATTATTTATTTATTTATTTTTTGGTTTAACTTAAAAAAAATGAAGTAACCTGGTTGCCTTAAAATTAAGTTCATTGAAATGGAAAAATTGAGTTAATACAGTAAATGAGATTTAATCATCAGAAACTCAAATGTTATCTGAACTACATAATTTATTTAAGTTGATTTGACAAAAGAAAAAAATGTTGTGATTATAAATCATGAAAATGTCTACATTTTTAATCAAAAATTAATACACTTGTAAACATAATACCAAACTGCACAAAGTACAATTCTCCTTATTTTAAACAAGAGTTTCCTGATTAGAAGGAAAATAAAAGACCTGGAATTCCTCAAAAGAAAAAGAATAACTAAATATATTACCTATTTTACATAGATAATCTATCTAAAATTATTTGCACATAAATTAACAATAATTGAAAGTATGATTTTGCTTTATTCTAATGATAATGTGTTAATTAAATTTGTAAGATTTTAAAACCAATCTTTCTTGGAAGATAAACGCCAATTTAAAAAGGAAATGAGGAAATAATAATATTAAATCTTTAAAAACTGTTTTTTTTTTTTCTTAAAACATCAGGGGATAAAAAAAAGTCTATAATTGTAGAATCACACAATTCGTTGTTCAGTAGTGGAAAAGGTTTTTTGTGTGTTGTGAAGTAAACAGCAAAATCAAAGTGTCCATCAAATCTGGATCAACAGTTATCAGCATGATCTGGATTTGGGATTCCTCTTTCACTTTCTTGTTCTAAACTTTTTCTTTCTCTTTCTGTTGCTTTCTCAATACAGAACCACACAGGCAGAACATGTTGCTTGTTTGCATACAGTATGGAAAGTTTATATTTCTCATAACTAAACGTATTGCACTCATTCACACTGCAGTTCAGTCAGACTGTGACTAACAATATTATTATCATTCATTATATAAACAATATGAAGGCAAATGTAAGCAATAAAAAGCTATCTGTGTTTTCAGCACATCCCTTCTAGATAAGTGTCTGTGTTAGAGATAAAGAGGGAAGTCCCTGTCTCTCACTGGTATGTAAATCCATGTGTTGGGGGTGCCGGCAAAGTCGAGAGTAAAGTAAAACACCTCATGGAGACAGAGGAGCCTGGCACTCAACTGATCCCTGAGACTTCTCATACTCCCACATGCAACTGTAAAAGGTCCAAAATCCTCTCTGTGCGCCAACATCAACTACAGCAGCTTGAGATAATTAGAGAAGGTTGAAAATGAAGAGGAAAACAATGGGAGAATGAAAGACTTAATGTTTAATGAGCACAAATATTTACCTCCACACCACTGAAAGAAAACTCAAGTGCGAAGTCAAGTGTAAACGGTAGCATCACTATTGTGTCTATTTCAGTGGAAAAACTTTTGGCCCCATATTCACTAACCACTCATAAATCAGGTGCTAAAATGCTAAACACTCGGGTGCATAGGCAACGCAAATGCCATGTGCACATAAAAGATGCTGTCAGTCGGCACAATTCATTCTCGGTGAACAGAATATAGAATTCATATTAAAGTTGCCCCTTTTATGCTCTTTTGAATATCATGCATTGTGTAGCCTAATATAGCTGTTTGTGGATATAAAAAGTCTGCAAAATTTTGAAGATCGAAATAAAGATATTGTTAAAGAAGTTCCATACACAGTAATTCCAGTCTCACTTCCTGTTAATTACCTGTGTAATAATGTAACAAATTTGCATAATGCCAGCCTATGGTCTTGGCTGCCTGTGAACAATGTCCACTTTGACTTGCCCTAAAACCACTGTAATTGTAGCTGAGGCCTGGGAGAGTTTGGTTTGTGTTGGGTTCATGTTGAGAAAGACGCTGTCTTCAGCACGTGAATCTACTTTCTGCACAAGGATGAGGATGGAAAAATGGAAAAACCAATGCAATCATTCGTATACTGTGTATCAAACGCTCAGGAAGAACTGAAATTCAGATGTGATAATAGGCATTTAGTTTCTGTCAAGTGCTGTAAGCAGTAGACCAATCACAACAGACTGGACCATTTCACCAATCAGGGCAGAGTAGACCAATCACAACAGACTGGACCATCTCACCAATCAGGGCAGAGTAGACCAATCTCAACAGACTGGACCATCTCACCAATCAGGGCAGAGTAGACCATTCACAACAGACTGGACCATCTCACCAATCAGGGCAGAGTAGACCAATCACAACAGACTGGACCATCTCACCAATCAGGGCAGAGTAGATCAATCACAACAGACTGGACCATCTCACCAATCAGGGCAGAGTAGATCAATCACAACAGACTGGACCATCACCAATCAGGGCAGAGTAGACCAATCACAACAGACTGGACCATCTCACCAATCAGGGCAGAGTAGACCATTCACAACAGACTGGACCATTTCACCAATCAGGGCAGAGTAGACCAATCACAACAGACTGGACCATTTCACCAATCAGGGCAGAGTAGACCAATCACAACAGACTGGACCATCTCACCAATCAGGGCAGAGTAGACCAATCACAACAGACTGGACCATCTCACCAATCAGGGCAGAGTAGACCATTCACAACAGACTGGACCATTTCACCAATCAGGGCAGAGTTGACCAATCACAACAGACTGGACCATTTCACCAATCAGGGCAGAGTAGACCAATCACAACAGACTGGACCATCTCACCAATCAGGGCAGAGTAGACCAATCACAACAGACTGGACCATCTCACCAATCAGGGCAGAGTAGACCAATCACAACAGACTGGACCATCTCACCAATCAGGGCAGAGTAGACCATTCACAACAGACTGGACCATCTCACCAATCAGGGCAGAGTAGACCAATCACAACAGACTGGACCATCTCACCAATCAGGGCAGAGTAGACCATTCACAACAGACTGGACCATCTCACCAATCAGGGCAGAGTAGATCAATCACAACAGACTGGACCATTCACCAATCAGGGCAGAGTAGACCAATCACAACAGACTGGACCATCTCACCAATCAGGGCAGAGTAGACCATTCACAACAGACTGGACCATTTCACCAATCAGGGCAGAGTAGACCGATTCACAACAGACTGGACCATTTCACCAATCAGGGCAGAGTAGACCAATCACAACAGACTGGACCATCTCGCCAATCAGGGCAGGGTCAGACCAATCACAACAGACTGGACCATCTCACCAATCAGGGCAGAGTAGACCAATCACAACACGATGAACCATCTCACCAATCAGGGCAGAGTAGACCAATCACAACAGACTGGACCATCTCACCAATCAGGGCAGAGTAGACCAATCACAACAGACTGGACCATCTCACCAATCAGGGCAGAGTAGACCAATCACAACAGACATTGGCCATTGTGGGGGACGGTGATCAAACTGCAGCGAATAGCTTTGCCTTATTGTGCATAGCACCCATTCTGAAACCCCGGGAATTGCTTCCTACGCCTTTATCCGTGTAGCTAGAGGCAGGATGGCCTCCGGGTTCTGATCGGCGCACTGCGCGGGCTCTCGAGAAACTGAACCTGAGATATGGGTGTGGTGTGTGCACCCCTCGGTGCTCGAATACGCCGGCTGTACTCGAGCGGCATTTGCCAGCTGAATAAGAATGGGCTCTTTGGGTGACACGGGAAGTGTCTTGCTTGTATGTAGGAGTGAACACTCAACATGTGGGCATTTTTTCTACACTTAAAACACAACCGGTGTGAGCCGGATAACCAGACATTGTACTCTTTATGAGATTTCTCGGGGTCACCGCGAAAACAGCGGTTGTGTGCAGACGAGCCGGGGCGTATTACCGGCTCGTCAGCTGCTGAATGTACTACTGCAGTAGTCTGTTCAAAGGGGACTGACAGGGAGAGGAGCTTTGATAGTAATCCATCCTCGGCGAGACTTCAGCTGTCTTTTCCCTCTTGCTGCCACTCAGGAGATCCTTGCGGTGCTCGTGCTGGCCGAGCGCGACCTAGGGTGGCCGCCTTGTCATTGTTGCGAGGGCTGGCTAGGCTGTGCTGGCCGTTGTGAGGTGGTTTGTGCATGCGGCTGGTCACGTGGGCGACCTGCAGAGGAACTAGAGCGCCGCGGCAGGAATAGGTTCATGGCCTGCATGGTCTTCTGTACCTCGGAGAAGCAGTTGAGGATTCCAGTGGGGGGAGAATGGCGCATTGAGAAAAGTGGTGCGCTCAGACTCCCTCATGTCAGCAAGCGTCAACCAGAGATGCCCTCTCTGTGACGGTTAGCGCAGCCATGCACCTTCCTGAGCTGCAGACGAAGGGTAGCACAAAGGGAAAGATCGGTCACACTTCTCAGGTCCATGACGGCAGCTGGATCCGGGCCTTTCTCATTCCACTCATGGAGGAGATCGGCTTGGAGGATCTGCAGTACAGCCATCGAGTGTAGGGCGGACACGGCCTGTCCGGCAGCGACTTACGTGCGGCCAACAAAGGCAGATGTGGTCCTGCAGGATTTGAACGGGAGAGCACAGTTTGAGTGTCATCTCAGGAGGGGCAGACAAAGGTGCATTGCAACCGCTTCCTCCACTGGGGAATAGAGGTGTATCCCTTCTTGGCGGCGCCGTCCACTTGGGAGAGCGACGTGAAGACCAGAGATCGGAGCCTCGCGGAGAATGGTGCATTCCATGATTTTGCAAGCTCCATGTCGAGGTCTGGCAGGGAAGGCACAGGCCGTGATACGGGTGCTTGATGACGGTGATAAAGGAATCAGTTGTCGAGTCTGTTAGGCGCGGCCGTGACCACTCTGTCCTAAGCTGGCTGTTCACTCCTCAGACGGCGGTGGTTTCTCTCGGAGTCCAGAGATGTGGAGAGCTTCGCTGAAGAGATGAAAATTAGGGAGACCGCCTCCGAGCCCCGCTTATATATGTTAAGCCACGCCCATTCTGGCGGGCTATGATGCGATGCGGGCACCCTTCATTGGACATGTCAATGAGAACCTCTCGTAAGACAATCATTTTTAGCATAAGACACAGTTGCAGCCAATCAGTTGGCAGGTTATGTTGTCTGTGTAAAGGGGAATATTTTAGTATGGTACAACATGGACCTAAAATTGACCCTAAAACGAGAGAACAAACGAATAAATTTTATATTTGTGGCCCTGATTTCTATATTTCTTTTCTGCATGTTATGCGCAGACCTCCGTAGATGCATCACATTAGTGAAATTTCTGCAAATTTCAAAGTCACTTTCAAGTCACTTTCTTCCTGTTGGTCAATGTGATGAATCATTCTTGTTTGCGTAGGGAAATATTTCATCACTTTTAGACAGCTTTGTTTATTATAATGGGAGCATTCTTGTTTTAGTGCTACGCGTTGTGGAGAAAAGATGTTAGCAGGTAGCATGCAAGAACTTGAAGCACAATTCAGCTCATCACTTCATTTTTTTCATGTTGACACATGGGATATTTTATATGCAATCTCATAAGACTTGGCAGCTGGACATGAATTTCTAAAGCAAACAAACTAGAGATATCAAACTGTTTTCTTTTGGAGGCACAGTTTGTAGTTTTACTGCTATCTGCACAGCCTACTTTAGAAGTTGAGTTTCAGTTGGACTAACGCAATCATTCGTTTGCTTTAGTACTTCATACAAGTCAGGTTTATTTAGTCTGACTAACAGACCATCTAGCAACTTTACATGTCATTTGAACTACAAATATCTTGCACAAATTGTATTTATTTAATTGCACAAGGCATGCACAAATTTTATTAAACCTCGCTAGCTTCTGGTCATCTGTCTTGCACTGATATTTGACATGGTTCATTGAATGGTGTATAATCCAAGATGACAAATCAAGAAAACATATATGAATGAATGAATATGACATTATCACAGTTGTGTATATTTGAAGGGAAATTCTCACAAAATATACATGTACATTTACTGTAGATTCATCAGCACAGCATCAGCCCCCATATCACAGACGGTAAAAGAATATTGTTATCTGTAAATATATGTTACAGTATATGCATATGTGCGAGTGTAACTGGATGAAGGTAATACGATGAAAGCCAGAAATGATACCTGCAGTGCCCTGATCAGCTGAGATCATCATGCTGTGACTCATTCAGTGTAATCGCTCTGATGGAAGGAGCTCACGACTGATCCTAGACCTGCTGTAAAAGTGGTGTGATCAACCTGCTCTGAGTCATCGGGGGGTCACAGTCAGCATGTGCCAGGAATTGAAGAGCTAAAGTAGAATTACAGTACGTCTGCTGCCTCTTCTCTCCTTTACTGTCAGTGTCCACCGCCTTCATTGCCCCATATTCTTTTCCTCGCTCTCTCTTTCCCCCTCCTTCACTCGACTCTCTGTCCTGCTCCCCTGCTGGGTCTGAGCCGTTCTTCTTGGCCTTATTCCCGTTAATCCCCGTTTCCACTCTCTCTCTGGCTTTACAGGAAACATTGAGCTGCAGAAATGGCCAGGGTGGGTACTCATTCACAATCCTTCCTCTGGTCTGTCACCCACTCAACTAACAATGGCAAACACGCATTTAGGACTATTTTAATGGGATATATTGGATTTTGTCCCCCTTTATTTTTGGCAGGACAGTGTGCGATTCAGAATTGAACTCTATGTGAGTTGAATTAGAATTGGGTAGTGAACAGGAAACAGAATTGTTATTAAAATCTTTTAAAATTTAAAGAATGAGTAGAAAGTAAATTAATTTTTTTTTAGATATCCAAAAGTTTGGGCTTACATTTTGTATTTTTAAAAGAAATTACCTTTACTCAGCAAGTACTAGAATGATTTCTGCAGGATCATGTGACACTGAAGACTGAAGTAATGATGCTAAAAATTCAGCTTTGCATCACAGGAATAAATTACATTTTTAATTATATTCAAATATAAAACAGTTAAAATAAGTTATATCATGACAACTCTTGGCAGATTTTTAGCATGGTAATGGATATGACAATAGCCATGTTTCCATCCACTTGTCAATCGAATTATCTGAAGTTCGGTAAAAAAACACATGCGAATAAAGCTGGTGAAAGTGTGTTTCCATCAAACGGCTTTAAAGCGAATAAAAACCTGTACGTAATGACGTCACATGCTGTTTTGCGATCAAATTGGTATATCGAATTGATTTGAGACATTTTAAGGTGTTTCCATTCATTTTCGCACTGAATCGAACAACATTCAAGCAAACTTTTGCGAACAAAGTTTTGTTAGACAAAACGGATCGCGCCATCTACCAACAAATGATCAATATTTCACAAGTTGAAGCCTAATAATGCTTATGTGCCAGCTGATAGCGACATATTATGGGATAATGTATGCGAGGCGGTTGTTGAAGGGGTTGTATTCGCTATAACAACCGCCTCGCTATATATTATCCTGCTTATTACATATAAATCAACCAAATAAATAAATAAATAAATCAATAATTTGACACAAAATATTGACTTAAAAACGAGTTTATTGATTTAAAAACGAGTATTGCTTCTGCTAAAGAAAATAGTCTGTTCCGTCTCTGAACTGCGTCCATGGCAACGGTGTGTATATAGCAGCGCCGCAGTCTGTTAACCAGAAATAACAGACCACATTATACATTAGAACTCAACCAAGCCACGTAAAAACAAGCAAAACTAACCTAAGAAAACAACAACGCTATAAACATTGCTATGATGATGCCGATGCACGTAAATGCCCTGACGACAGCGGAGGCGACTGTGGTGTGAGAACGACAGCGCTCCATCAGTTCTGGGAGATCCTGGTTCTGAGACACTTCACGGAAACCCTTTGGTTGAAGCATATTATTTATGCTTTGTCCACTTACATCTGTCGTTCGTCGACTGTGTGCGCAAACAGACTGGCCGGAAATGAACTCGTCTTCTGACGTGTTGCAACCATAAAAGGGCATAAAACTTAATCGCAATTCATTATTTATTCGGCAAATAACGTTTCCATCAGCTTTTATCGGCATTAGCCGTATATCGATCAAGATAAAATCTGATGAGACCGATCGTATTTCATTTGAGTTGGTTTTTTTAATGAAATTTACATCGAATTTTACTGTTTCCATAAGGCATTTTTCATTCGATATCACTTAATTCGGATAAAACGTGTCGAATGGAAACATGGCTAATGTTAATGGATTTGGTCTTAGCGGAATAGATCTGCCATGCTTCTGCTGTTGATTATTGCTGTTGTTGTACATAATTGCTGCAATGCATAGAGTGATATGCTGCTGTGAGTATGTAAGACATTCTGCTGCTGCACAAATAGCATCAATTACCCATAGCAGATCTATACAGGTGGAGCTGGGGACGGTGGAGGGTTTTGGAGCAACTCCGGTAGTTTCATGACAGAACTCTGCATTTATTTTAAAGGAGCTGTGTGCAAGAAATGTGTTTCAATTAATCATAAATGTCCCTGATGTCACTGGACATTAAGAAATCATGTTCATTTCAAATACTCATATCACTGACAACAGTGGTCCGGACAGGATATTGTCATTTAAAAAGTGAAGTTGCAGCCCTTGACTGATGTTGATGTTGTCATGTTGTGTTTTGTTCTGATGTTGTCACCCTCCACCCATCTACCAATCATGGACTCAGTAGTGTTGCAGCATTTGGGTTGCCAGCTCTTCTCTAGTTACCACAGTTGCAGATACAAACGTGTCGGAATCGGATAAAAAAAAATTGTAACTTTGCGAACCCAAAAAACCAACACAGTCTCATGAATACGTATACCACGAGTGTCATTTCTTAGTGGCATATTATGACAGAAAATGCGTATCATAGCCAAAAAGTGCGTATCATACGTACGTGCAAGTCCGCGTGCCATATACACGCAAAAACTGTTTTCGCCATATAAATGCCATGAGAAATGACATTCGTGCCATAGATACTAACTTTCATGAGATCGGGCTCCAAAAAACCCGAATATGAATCCGAAATACTGTGTTACGAAGTCGAAATAAATAATTAACAGAAAAAGACTCGTCACTTGCCTTTGGAAGCCTACATTCCTGCTGGAACCTACAGCATATCTGGCAACCTCGAGTCATGGGGAAGGCGGGGATACACCCTAATTTGAAAGTGATTGCAGTACCAGTTTTGGCCACAACCTTGCATACAGCTCCTTTAATTGTAATGATATTTCACAATATCACGGTTTTTACTGTATTACTCATCAAATAAATGCAGCATTGGTGTATTTATTTCAAAATACAACTGAATGTTGACTGTGCTTTAAAGCACCAAAACCACCATAGAGACCAGCCAGGATGTTCATCAACATGTTTTCTTTCTTTTTTTTTTTTTTCTTTTTTTTTTCCAAAGGGACAGACCAACAACACATGACTACATACTGCATATATTATAATGTACTTGAGTTCTCCCAGGGGACTTCAAACAGAATTCCAATCAATAGACTGTCCCAGACAGGCATTGGAGTGGGCACCTGTCCCGCATGAACTGAGGGGTCTTTGGCTTGCTTGTCTGTCTGGGCCACGTCACAAATCACAGGCTGACTGGCACACAGCCAAACAATTAAATTAATTACAGTGCAGAGAGAGAGAGTCATTCTGACCAGGCCACTTGTCTAATTTGTGCGTTCTAAGCATGAGGGAAGATGAAGTGCACTTTTGGATATTACACTTCCAGAGATTCTGAGAGGAGTTCAATCACAGAAACTTGTCCTAAATGCACTGTAAAGCAAATGAAAATATACTTTTGCAATTCATCTAATTTTACAGTGATCATGATCCTATTCATGACTGCCACATTTCATTCTTCTATGGTTTAGTGGGTGTAACTGATGCAACAGTAATGTGCAGTATGTTTGAGCCATCCACTTATAACAATTAAATAGGCCGTTTTGGGTGGATTAATTAGATGTTTTAATTCAATTATTAATCTCCTTTAACAATATATCCAAATATTTACCACTGATAAGTCTCCCAGGCCCAACTCTACACAATACAAATACATAAATGGCCACTCAATCATCTTGTAATCTCTATAGTCACACCCTCTAAACAGTTTAGAAAGTTCATTGTTTCAATAATTCCTTCCCCACCTCACGTGCCCAGACAACAGAACCTGTATAGAACATTCCCAGAACCACATCGCTGTACTTTCATGCTTTAACCAAAGCAGGTCATTTGTTAATTATGCATTATAATGGACTACCATTGGGTGTGTTACTGTACAGTCTTTGCAAAGAGAGCAGTTCACTGAACACAAGCCTCATGTCTTAAGCAACAGTTCACCCACAAATAAACCAAAAATCTATCATTATTTACCTGATTTGTTTCAAACACGCATGCCTTATTTTGTATACTTGCAGAAGTCTTAAAATATTATGTACTGCGCTTTATGGTGCATTGTTTTAAAATGTTTTTGTCATTTTGGAGCTGAATAATTCCTCGTCAGTCTGCTGTCTTCTGTAAAGTGACATTCTGCTAAACATCTCATGTCTCAATCACATGCAAGAGTAAAAGACAAGAGAACAAATACAGTTCAGCCTGCCGCCTATTTTGCATTCTGTCATTTTACATTGCGTTCTAATTATTATACCAAGGTCATTTGAACTTGTTTGTCACCTCTAGCATTGTCAATGAGTTTAAGGGCACAGCGCCCATCTGCCATAGTAATTTATACTATTTTTGAAAAAGATACAGTCTCCTCCACCTTCTCCTTTTCTTCATCCATTCATAATGGTGATGCCAATGGGTTTATTCAACCCGATCACACCAAATGCGTCTTTATAGCACGCATGTGTATTGTCGTGTAATATATACGCTGAAAGTGAGTTTTTACGTGCATATGATACGCATTGGTTGGTTAGGTTAAGTTTAGGTGTGGGGTGGGGTGCGTGTATTATACGTTTGGCTAGAATTAGTGGTGTGGGATTTAGACATTAGTGCATGCACTTGACGCATTTGCCGTATACACACGCACCGTGTGTATTATACGCAAATGAACTGCGTATCAATTGCACGTGAAAAACTGCCGTCCCATATGCACGTAAAAACTAATTTTCGCAGTATATATTACACGACAATACACATGCGTGTTATCGAGACGCATTGACGCTAGAACCAGGCTGGTTTATTAACATTATTTTGGTGATGTTAGTAGTATGTTTAATTGCAGATGGCTGCTTATGAGCCAAGAGAGGGAGTTATACACTTTGTCATCGTGTGTGGGCATAAGACATTTATTATTTATTTATTGTTTTTTAGATGTTCTTCTGTCCCCACAAAGCTAGTAATACCAGTTAATTTTTTACCTTGTGGATATTTTTTTGCTCCCTATGAGGAAAGCTTATAATTCATACCAAGTGATGTGTTTTGAAAATGTAGAATATACAGTTTGTACAGTATAAAAACCATTACGTCTATGGAGGTGTACAAAGGTGTGCATGTGTGTGTGTGTGTGTGATGCAACTGAACCTTCGTTGATTTGTTGTTTTAATGTTTCAGATTTATTTTGGCTACTAAAACTGTGTTACCAAGCTCATCATTGCTTCATTTTTGATGTTCCATTGCACATTGTCCCAATGTCTGATTAAATCAACAAGACAGAGGCCCCTCCACTTTAAAAAAAATGGAAATATGTAAATAAAACTTGTTAGAACTGTAATAGTAGTTGCTGATAAATATAAGCAAACATTTACTTGATTATTGTAGCTTTTTCAAGTTTCAGGAATGAAAAGGGACTTTTAAAACTCAATGTAGATTTTCTATTATAATAAAATAAATTACTATAGAGGGAATGCGCGTGACGTCACCGTCCGGTCACGTGCCTGCAGTTTCTCACAGTGAGTGGCAAAGACTGAGCGGCTGTATATGTTTTCAGCGTGAATGCCACAAAAAACAAACACAACACATATAAAGTGGGAAAGAGCTTTGCCATTGACTGTACAACTAGATTTGACAAAAAATCGGAGGTATATTTTTACAGACTGCGATAGAAAGAGGAGCAAATGGATTGCTGTAATTCACAGAAACAACTGGACTTCAGTCAGCAAAAGGTGGATTTGCAGTTATCATTTTGTGTCAATATGCTGAATTTAGCTGTAAAACCATACCCATATATTTTATATTGTTATATATATATTAACAACTCATCAATTAAATTGCATATTCTGCATTATTGGATGTTACGAGAGGCTGTGCTTTGCTCGTGCCTAACAACGCCCTTGAGCCGTTACTTATTCACGATACAGCACTTGCCTCGAGTATCTTATTGCTTTTATAAAACGTTTGCCCACACAATATTTAAGTAAAAAACAATGTTAGTGCAACTTTCTTGAAGTAAAATCACTAAAAGCCTACCTTCCGCTGGAAAAAATCAGTCCCCGAGTGTGAACAGCAACAACGTTCCAATGTGTAAAATGCATGAAAGCTCAAAATAAAAACAACATAGAACCGCAGTGTTGCGCAGCGATCAATAGAACCGCTGGGTGAAGCGGTCGTAGCGTGTATCGTGAATAAAGCACAGCTCTTGACCAATCAGAATCAAGGATTCGAACTAACCGTTTTATAAAGGCTATATATAACACTGATATAAGTGATCACCCGATTTAGACCTATATTGTATTTATATAAAGCATTCACAGGCAAATTTGCTTTATGTTTACCGTCTATATTGCTTTTATTTCCCCGGTGTCGAAATCAGGCAAACATAAATGTCAGGCAACACGATTCCTGGCTGCATGTCAATATCCATGGATCACTGGATCTTTAGTAAGTTGTAAGGAACACTATATTGAGTCCAACATTTAGTTTAAATTGATAAAATTGTTCGTTTTAGTCGCATTTTCGCAGTTTCCCCTATTAAATCCAGTCACGCAGCAGATCTTTTGCCACTCAGTCAGGCTGAGGGGGTTGTTCCGGCGGGAAAGTGACGTCAATGCATTCCCTCTATAGCAGGTTGAAAAATTTATCATTAGATATTTTTTATTAGCATGCATATTACAAGGATATTGGCTTTATTATACTTCTATTAATGCCTTATTCTGCATGATTATACAAAATTCCTAAAGTTAACTACCTTACAATTAATAAGTGATTTTGAATTTGTTGTCTTCATTAATAGTTAGTAAATAGTGAAAATTGGACCCTAATCTAAAGTTTGACCCTGTTGCTTACTGTTGCTTGAACTTTTGATCATGAGATTAGTTTGTTTTAGTTTTGTCTCATTTGTTTCTTAGTAGTTTAAGACAATACTTTTACTCTTACGATGTGTATTTCATAGACACTTTACATATTAAACAATTTAAAACCAATTTTACATGTTTTTTTTTCACAATTTAAAACAATGGCTTAATCGACAAACTTAAATGTTAAGTCAGTTTAATTCATCTCAAGAATGCCACTAAAATTGTTTCCTTCTTTTTTAATTTCTACAGATTTTTTTTTTTTTTAATTTAAATAATCTTGCCTTTTTTGCCCTTTCCTCCTGTAGTTTTTCCATTGCTCGCTCCTCTTTCCTTTTCTCTCTCTGTTTTGAGAAATCCAGGAAGCCATTTTACCATCATCAAGGGTCTGTTCAATGGGCCGTTTTACTGAGAAAACCCAGAATCTGTTGCAGCATTGTTGCTTGGCCTGGTCCAGACTCCACTTCAAACGATCATGATTCTCCTGCCAAACACAACAGCGGCTCAAGCCTTAATAAAGCGTCAGCTTCTGTAACTGCTTACCCAGTGGGAAAAAGACACTCATTTTCTGTGGGCGTACTTGAAAAATATACAAAAACGGTCTTTATTTGCCCTCCTCAAAGGCAGGAAGACAGTTTGGCATTGAATGTGCCCGCGTTGCAGTAAAATAAGATGCTTTATTTGATTTAAATATAGTGCTCTAAGGAACACTAGGCAATTTATCACCCAGCGTTGTGTGCAGTGATATCTGGGCTGGTATAGTGCACACACTTTCTTCATTATTGCCACAAAATTACTGACTCGTTAGCCATTTTTATTTTTCACCAACATCAATTATGGTAATTAAACAATTTGAACTAATACCAGGCCTGAGGTTTACAAAATAAAGCAGCAAAAAATAAATAAATAACAATGCTCTAGCAATGTTCTCTGAAGAAGATAGCCTACATCTGATATGACGCTGCTACTGCTGCTGTTGAGTACTTCAGAGCTAGTATGAACTTGCTAATAGATACTCAGACACATTACTGTGAGCATATTTGATGTGCTGCTACTGCATAAATAGACATACATAAATCCCATTGCAGATCTAGGAAGGTGGAGCTGAGGGAGGTGGAGGGTTTCAGAGGAACTCTAATGGTGCGTTCACACAAATGGATGCGAATAGTGCGCCAGGCGCGAGTGTTTTACAATGTTAAGTCAATGCAAAGACGCATTAGTGTGTAAAATTCCTGCGACGCGAATGAGGCGTGAGCGCGGCGCGCGTAGACGTCAAGTTTGTGTGAATTGAGCCTCTGCCGTGCTAAGGGTCCGGTGGACACAAATGCGGCGACGACTATTCCCCATACCGCTGTTCTGCTCTCCAGAGCAAATACAGAGCGGTAACTCTCCAATGAATGCTCGATCAACAGAAAAAAAGATGGCTGCCAATGGGTTTTGAGTCTGACGCCCATAAATTTCGCTTCAAACTTTTGTTTTTACACACGTCAATTTCGCTCTCGACGCGGAATGGTATAACTAGACGTGGTAGGCGTGAATTTGATGCGCTATTCACGTCTGGTGTGAACGCATAGTAAGGGTAACGCATAGTAATAGTAAGTACTTTTTTGGTTTTTGGACTTTTCAGTTTGATCCGAATCAAAATTACAGGTGTGAAGTCTCTCACCGGACCACGGTCCGGACCAGACAAACAAAGTTTGAACGGACGGAAAGAGGTAGTCTCGGTCCAGATCAAACTGAACAAAGGTTTGATTCGTTTCTGAGTGTGAGGATTTTCTGTATGGTTTGGACTTTCAGACCATTTACTGGAAGTTCACACAGGATTGCTTGTAGCCTTCTCCTTCTTTCCTGCCGTGACGATAAACTGTTTGCACAACTAGGACGTTTATTTGGTGAATTTGAACTAGTTCTCGAGCATAGCTGGTGCTGCAGGTGTGCCAACGATATGCGTCTGTTCATTTATTCTTGCCAAAGTTACCCGCCAAATTGACAACACGCTGAACGTCAGACGCACATCCATTTACAAACCAATCATAGTCAAGATGCAGCACACATAGATGATGACGACATGACCCAAGTATGTCATTTGAAGTTTGTAGTATGCTCGCATTATTGCAATGTGACACCAAACAAAAACTTACCAAATGTATCAAAACATGAACTTTGGTTAGGACTTTGGTGCAGACTTTCAGGTGTGAAAAGGCCCTAATAGTGCACTGCTGGACTAGCCTACAGCAAACTGTGATCCAGACTATTTAAATGTTGAGCAAGCATTCTCGTTGGCTGCAGGATCAGCAGAGGCCAATCAGCTTGTGCAATACGGTTATGATCTGATTGCTTGCAGATTGCATGTAAAGAACGTATCAGCCTGCACCCTCTAGAGTAGATCGAATTAGAAATATCTAAACAGAATAATACAACTTATCTCCAAAAGAAAACGCAAATATATAAACCTGTAAACCTTATTTTTGTAACAAAAAATACGTTTTGTTACGTATGAATGTGTAAGTTACTATATAAAGGTGCTCTTTTGCTAACAAAGCAATAAAATACTTAAATGTATAACTAAAGCATAAATGTTTCACAGTATACTCGCTAATTAAGTAATACATTCATATTGTCAATTAAAAATACTAACATATATAAGAATGAAAGTTATGAATATGAGATTTTTATACTAAAATGATATTTTCCTCATCTAAAATTTGATTCAAATTTGATACCATTTTAAAAATGAAATTAATGGAATCCTGGTTAAATCTAATAACATTTTTGTTAAAAGACAAAAACGATGACTTAAAGTAAAAATGAAGACAGTTTTTTCTGGATTGGAGAAAACTTAGCTAGATGTTATAGTACATATATCCATGATTATATACTGCACTTCAACAATGAGCATCCTCAAAAACCCAGTCTTTAAGTGAGTGCGAGGTGCGCAGGCATCATTGGACGAGAAGTAGTGGAGTGGAGAGTTCTCAGGGTAGCTAGATGAAACAGAGCCTCTTGGGCCAGCCGGACTGGCCTTTCCTGTTATGGAAATGTGCACTGCACTGAAGCTCAAAAGAACTTCACACCACTGCTAGAACACCCCACCCCAGTGTATACGATTGAATTCTCCCCTCCCTTTTCTCTCTTTATTTTGGAATCCTATGTTTTAGATCCACCAAAAACCAATGCCATTGTACAACAAGGCTGGTTGTAGAAGCTTTTGTGGGCCTTCTTTTCACAACATTACACAATAATAGACAGGATCCTGAGGTTTTGAATAAAGAATACTGTTCTTTCACAACCCATATGAACTCTGGGAGTTCACTGAGGACTTCCGAGGCCCCTTTGCTAATGTTTACGTCAGATCTGTGACCACTTTGGTTGTCTCATTTTCATAGATACAGGGAGAACAGCTGTGTTTGAAAATCACAATTAAAGTGGATTTCATGGTTGAATAATACAGCATAGGCTGATCTCCGGCCAGCATGGGCTCCTCCTCATCACTAATGAAGGAAAACAGCGGACATGTTGTCTCAAGTGCAGATCGGTGTTAATATTTGCACATGTTATTTGAATTATACACAGTACAGCATCCCATCTTACCATGTCATCGTGTCCCTACAGGACCTATACGTGCTTTTTACGTGATGTGATCCGAATGCAATTCAGCCTTTGACTGCTTTGACCCAAGGAAAACAGTGGTTTTATTAAAGCAAACAACTCTTTGCAGGGTATTGGGTTATTATGGCAGTAGGATATGGTGTTCAAAATTTTTAGCTTGTGCCGAAATCACTCAAAAGGATGTGCAAGGACCTGATTAACTGAGAGAATGTGAACTTTCAATAACTGGATTCCCACACTTTCTTTAAAGACAAAACATAATGATGGATGTTTGCTGCTGCCCACTTAAAATGAAAGTGACTACAAAGTGGAGGAATTCATTTGGATCTGAACTAGGTCTCATTACTCAATGTTCAACCCCATTATGATGCATTAGTTAACGTAAAACCATTGCATTGGGAAGGTAGACAGTATGTCATGGGAAAACTGGGTGCAACAAAAATGAATATGCAAAACTCTTTGTTTTTAAAAGACTAGTTCACCAAACAAGGGAAATTATGTAATTTTTAAATGTTTTCCATTCGGTTAGTGGCTATTAATTTAAATGTAATCATTCCTGAGTGAAAAATGATTCTACACCAATTTTGTAAGTGTAGAGAAAAAAGCTGAAACCTCGTTTAGACCTCATAAGGGTGTAAAGTGATACCTCATTTTCAAGGTAAAAGGACTTTATACCTCATAAGGTATTTTCCCAATTTTTTCCTTGGGGGGAAATGATGATTTGGATGTATACACATGTATTCAAGTTGCACCTATTCCTTTAATCGTATGATTGGCAATAACGTTAAACAATCCTCCAATGATTATTTTCCAGTTCCGAATAAAAAAATGGGTTTGTAGGAATTGTACATGGAAAGCTAACAGTACGTGTATATTCACATGTGGTGAACTACTCTTACATAAGTTGTTGCCTGGCACACTGAGTCAGTATGGCACATGTGTGGAAACTCAAATCTTTGTGACAGGATTTCAAACTCCAAGCAAAATTTCCTGGGGCTTAGCAGTGCTGAAGAATAGAACATCACGGTGTGAGTGGATTCTGTTACCCGCAACACTCTTGGCAAGGGAAGAAGAAAATCACCCACCCCAGATTTGGCAGCTTGACTATAGTGTAGCTTTCCATAGACAACGCTGCCAATTTCCTTTACAGCAATATGCATCTGAGAAGCATTCAAGATGGTGTCTGAACTTCAGGACTTGGATTAGTAGCCTCGAGCTAGTGATATTTTTTGTTCAATTGGATAGATATGAATTAAGTGCTTAAAATATTTCTAAGCTTCTTATTTTAATCCAGAATTATTTTTTCTTTAATCTTGTTCATTATGAAGAAGGAATATAACATTTTGAAAGTAGAAAAGCAAAAGTAGAGAGTTGAGAAGCAAAGATGGAACCTAGATTTGAACCTAGATTTCTCAAATGAGAACAATGGCGCAATGCTAGACCATAGCTCCACTCTGACCTGAGTTGTGACGTCACGTGTGACATCTATTTATTTTATTTAACTCTTTTTTTAGTTGTCAGTCAGCAACTTTTTTGATCATTTTCACATAACTTTAATGGCCCCCATTAAAGTGCAGGACTTGCATTCCGCGCCCCACCCACCAGTGCGGGTATAAAGCGGAAGTGAGCGCACACACATGCTTATAGCTTCGGAGTCTACCGGCTGTTCTTCTGAGTGATGAGCTTCAAGATTAGTGAATATCTTTGCACTCAACGTGTCTACTGTTTTCTCCGAAGACATCTCTGTGTTGGTGTGACGGCGCTTCAGCAAACATCGCAATCTTACAGCTGTTGCTTTACGCGATCTGCCTTTTTTCAAAGAGCCTTTTTTCTGGTGTTTCGGTTGAACAGGCTTGCAGTTTCCCCGCTGTGTTGCCGCGGTTATCGCTGTGTGCTTCAGCACAATAAAGAGAGCATTTTCTCAGTGAAAAGAGCAACACGGTTGAAGATCGTGTCCTTTTCAGGATGAAATTTCACCTATGTGTTTCTGGATGCGGTCAACTTCTGCCTCCGGCTGATGGTCATGATTGCTGCCTCTTGTGCTTTGGCCTTGCGCATGACCATCTCGTTGCTGAGACTTAGACTGCGAACCCTCACTCGAGGGGGAGTCCCTTTGGAGATCCCGAGTTAGTCCTTCTGAGTCACTCCAGAAGAAGGCTACTTCGGCTAATCCCATTGGTCTGAGGGTTACAGTGAGGAATGATCCGCCGGGTGAGAGACCCCCAAAGGCTTCCCACTTCTCTGCATCACTACCATTGGGGCCCTTAAAGCAGCATGCTGGGTCATCTTGTGTGGCTCCAGTCATAGGCCCCACCGGAGGACCAGATGTCGATCACTGCATCAGAGGGAGAAGAGTCAGTTTCTGGGGATGATGACTCGGCTGCGCTGCCCCCTTCGGGTGTGGTAGAGTTGTCCGAGCCAGACCCAGAAATGACTCTTATGCTTGCCCTGGCGGCCGATGGTCTCTCGGGGCGGCCCGTCAACTCCTCCTCCTCCCTTACCAATCTCGATGGTGGGCCAGCAAGGGGATACGAAGGCATACACAGAGTGGAACAGTCTGTGGAGATGCAACTGTGTCCCAAGACCGCGTCCTCCTGGCGGGGTAAACCTTCACTCCCCTCACATGTAGGTTCATGTAGGTTCACGTGCATGTAGGTTCTCTTCCGGTCTGACTGGGAAGGCTTACAGTGCGTGTGGAGAAGCTGCTTCTGCCCTGCATGGTCCACCAGGCCCAGGCTCTCTGTGACATGCAGGAGAGTGGTGCCGACCTTGGGCTGCTCCATAAGATGCATACGGCAGCATAACTTGCCCTACGGGTGATGAAAGTCACCGCATGTTCCCTGGGTCGACGATGTCCACTCTTGTGGTCCAGGAGCGAGCACCTATGGCTCACCCTCGCGGAAATCAAGGAGTAGGACAAAAGCAGGTTCCTGAACTCCCCCATATCCCAGGGTAGCCTCTTTGGCGATGTGGTGGATAGCCATGCCCAACAGTTCTATGCCGCTCAGAAGCAGTCGGAGGTGATCAAATACATCATGCCCCGGAGACAAGCTGTGGCTACCCCGTCTGCACCAGCTGCGCCTCCGGCTGCTCGTCACCGAGGGTGCCCTCCTGCCGCTGCCTCCGCCCCTGCCCAGCCCAAGCAGCAGCCATCTAAGCAGCAGGGTGCCGGCCACAAGAGGCGCACAGTCCACTCGGAGTTCCTCTAGGCCCCCCAGCATGTCACTCACAATCGACACCATCACTTCCACTAGAGCTCCACTAGAAAGCTGGCTTTCATTACACTCACCCTCAAACCTCACTCCCATTCGGGTCATGGCACCAATGTACAGTAACTCCTCCAGTTCCACTCTTGAGGTCAGAGGAGTGAGTTTTACTCACACAGCTCTTAGTAGCTGGCCTACGTTACAATCACGTTAATGTACATATGCATAAGCAATCTTCTGTTGCTTGTTTATGCTGCCTCTTCACTTGTTTTTTGAATCCAGAGATTCTGTACTCTTTCAGATGCGTAACAGTGCCCCTTACTGTAAATTTTCTGGATTGCCAGAAAATGCCATCAATGGCGGGGAAACATTAACCTATTCCCATCAGGATTTATTTAGGATGCTGATAACCTTAATGGTTGAGGATTTGGACTGCTGGTAAATGTTGAAGGTTCATTTCCTTGTACAAAATGACCTAGGAACATTACAGACAGGACATGGATGTGCCCTTGATCATGATTGATCCAGTGAATTACCCTGCAGAAAAAGACTATCTTGGATGAACATAAGATTCTATGCAGGTCCAAGCTGGTTTACACTGATTTACTGCATGGACCAAGTGGACCAAGACTGTTATGCTTTTCATCAACAAAAAAATATGATCAACCAGCTTAGTCTGTACGATTCTGAACTCATTGACCAAGGGAGGATTTCTGGTTAAGAAGCAATGTTTGTCTACTCAAATATTTGGCTAATTTCTAAACCTACAATGCAATAAACAACCAAATTTAGTGATGTTTAACATTATGCTAAAAAAAAATATTTGCCAGTTATGTACATATGTTTTTCAGCTATTCGGGTTAAGAAAATAATAATAATATATTTTATATTATAAAAATAAAATAATATATGTTTATTTTGTTTAAGGATATTTAGATAAATGCATATATTTAGTATGCATTCACCATGCACCAAACTGTAGTTTGCATATGTTGTTCATGTTGGAGTGTATACAATATGTGCATAACTGCATGCACATGTTCACATGTGTGGCTTTGTTTTGGTTTCTTTTTCCTGTGGCAGTGCTCTGGATGTTCTCTCGCTCATAAAAGGGATGTCACTGTGTTTTGTGGTCAACTTTGGGCTTGTTATCTTTTCCTGAAGGCTTCTTGGTTTGCTCAGGGACTTGATGGTGATAAGAGATTGCAGAGTCCTTTTGATACAGACAATGCAGTTCAGTTGTGTATATCTCAGCAACACATCTGCACTTCAGGAAGGAAAACAAAAACCAAATTAAATAGTTATAATGTCTCAATTGTTTCTCTTTCTCAAAATGTATATAATGTGTAATGAAAAGGCAAACATAAACCAATATCTCAATTAGTGATTCTCTGAACGTTGTCATTCAAATAAATTTTCCCCTGTTGGTGAATGCAGGTCGTTCCTGTGTGTTTATAGACTGAAACACTGTGGTTAGTAAGTCGGTGATATACTTCATAGAGCCCATTAGCCTCAGCAGCTGTCTTAAACATCTTGGGGCTTTGCAGAGTTTCTGCATCTATGCAAAACCACTGCATTTGCTTGGGTGTGAAACTGAAGTGTGAGCAACAGATATCTGGGGTGGCATATTAAAATTCATCACGCCTGCTCTATACATGAAAAGAAAGAAAGAAGAAGACGCTGAGACAGAGAAAGATGGATATGAACATCCAGTCTTGCATACTCCCCCCTAGTCCTGGAGAATTCCCCTCTCAGAGCGTCACTTACTCATATCTCATGTTTAGTGCTTTACTTAAGTGTGATGCAAATCTGAAGAGTATTTTTTTTTTTTACTTTTCACAGTTGACTGATCATGCACTCTCTGCTGTCATTTACTGTTCATTTCTCTTTCATACATATCATTGGTTCTGCCTCACAGCTGTAAAACGCATGTTTCGATTACTAATAAAAGGAGAACCTCCAAATCACTTTCTTCATCTGTATTTTTGTCTTGTCAGTTAAAAATATAAGCATCATTAGTTTTAGTTGGTTTCATTAATTTTTTATTTTTGTTAGATTTATATCTAAAGCAATATTTTTTACTTACAATGTGACTTCATATCTCGCAATTTTGCAATTGTGACTTTGTTACTTGGGTAACACTTTACAATACGATTGCACTAATATGCATTAATTCATGTTTAACTAATGCACAAATAATCATGAATTAATGTATGACTCATGAAGAACTAAACCATTAATTATTACTGCATCAGCAACTAATAAAGAGTATGATTAATAGATTAAGTAATAAATAAATTGCTATTAATTCAATGTGTCATTGTATATAAATTCCTCAATAGCATATTTTATTAACTTATAGTGAAAATTAATGTTAATTACCACAATTATTCAATGATATGCACTTCAACTTTCAGTTGTCTGCTTTAATTAATCATCAGCTGATTTGCAAAGGTATCATTGTGTTATGACTTTATTCGTTGAGGCACATGACTATTAACTAATTGTTAAGTAATATGTCATTTTATGGTTTATGGGTTTTATGGGCTGTAGAAGGCGGGAAATTGAAATCCATTGTGTGGATGTCAAAACGAAATGACATTACTTAACAATTAGCTAATAGTTATGTGCCTCAACAAGTAAAGTCATAACATAATGATACCCTTGCAAATCATTAGCTAATGATTAATTAAAGCAGACAACTGGAAGTTGAAGAGCATAGCATTGACTAATTGTGGTAATTAACATATTTGTAATGTAATAATTTAATTAACACATAAATGAATGCTTATTAGTGCACCCGTATTATAAAGTGTTACGGTTACTTGTAATCATGACTTTAGAACTCACAATGTGATTTTATATTTTGCAGTTATGACAAATGTGACTTTTTACCTAATACAGTATGACTTTATGGGCCTTATCTTGCACCCGGCGCAAATGATTTTATACACAAACACATTTATCATTCCTATTTTGCACCAGCGCAAAGCGGGCTTTTCCTTCCACAAACGCACATCGGTAAACTAGGGAATGAACTTGCGCTCCCTGGGCAGGTCGGCGCAAAAAAGGAGGCGTGTTTCGGCGCAAATGTTTCCCAGTGCTATTTTGCAGTTCCAGAAAACAATTGCGCCACTGACCAGAAAAAAGTGTCTAAAGTCAGTGGCGCGTTGCGCGTACATTCAGATGCTATTTTAAGCGCGCATGCTTGGCCAGTGTGAACAATGCGCATACACTGTAGATGATTCTATCATCTACACAGATGCATTTTACTTTTTGCAAATGATACATTATTATAAGGAAAACTATTAAAACACAAGGGAAATTATTGTTGTGTTCATGACAATGGGAAAAATAGAAGCTTACACGTTTACCCAAATTATTATATGCATGTTTAACCGAAGCTAATTTGGGTGTGTTTGTCCCATTCCCAATGTCACTTCTCTTTCTTTTACGGCCCTGACGAGAACATCAATCTCCTCGGCTGTGAACCGATTGTGAAGCGCGTCTGGTAAATGCGCCGTTATAATAGTATTGCGCCACGGAACAAGTGCACGTTGTTTCATCGTGCTCTTAAAGGGAATGTGATATGACGCTCGATTTATTTCACGTTACGCCCAAACCACACCTATGAATAATGAAGCTACTTCAGACCAACCCCTTTTAGATTTGCGCCAGGCGCAAGAGGCATTTATCCTGCCGAGAAAATAGCAACAGCGCCGGGATCCGCCCACAAAGTTGCGCATTGCGCTTTGACACTTGTGTTTCAGATCGTTAAAATAGGGCCTTATATCTGACAATGCGACTTTATATAATTTTGATTTTTTTTTCTTTTGGTTATGGTGAAGTGTGTCCACAGAGCTTACAGGTTTACTTGTAGCTTATCCACATTGTGTGCAGGAAATAGATGGTGACTCATCACTGTTTCAGTCAGTGATTTAGTTCCTCCAAAACAATTAGTGCTTAAAAGGATTTACACACATATTTCGATTGCTGAAATTTCTGTGCATCATTAGTATTTGTCTAGTATAACTACTATGCATTCCTTTAGCCATAAAACGACTTTTGTGCACCTTGTTTGTTGCATTTCTGCTAGATATTAAATATTCAGACCAGTGGTTGAGCAACATGTATTTTTCAGGTTGATTACAAATTAATTTATGTTTATTTTGAATTATTCAAATATTTGGTAGCTTGCAAGGCATAAAAAAACAACAAAAAAGAATTTAACTGTGTGTGTGGCATGGGCAGGGTGGAGAGCGTTATCTGAAACGTATCTGTAACCTCTGCAAACTGATCTGAGCTTTGCTACACTACACCTGTGGTCTGGATGCAGTCATACTGGGTTTAATCTCAAACACACACAGTATATCCATCTATCTAATTCTTCCACCTGTGATCTTTGGAGAGTCTTTGGTCTACTCAAACTTTCCTCCTCGCTGCACATTAAGAAAATATAGACACACGTCCTCTTCCAGGCAGATTCGTAACATCTTTAGTTGATTGGAACTTCTTATTCATTGCCCTGATGTTCGAAATGGGAACTATATTCTCTGGTTTTACTCATTGTGAGGAACGATTTAAGGGAATTTGGCCTTTGTGTTTCCTCATATTAAAGGGATAGTTCTCCCAAAAATGAAAATTCTGTCAGTATTTACTCACCCTCATGTTGTTCCAACCTGAGACCTTTCGTCCATCTTCGGAACACAAATTAAGATATTTTTGATGAAATCTGAGAGCTGGATCACTCATCCACACTAGTCCATAGGCTTCTTGAGGACTCAAACTTGCCGGCCTCAAAGTTATTAAAGACATCGTTAAAATAGTCCAAGTGTCTACAGTGGCTCAATCTTAACTTTATCAAGCAATGAGAACACTTTTTGGTTGCAAAAACAAACAAAAATAACGACTTTATTTCAACTATTCAGCGCTGGTCATGTGTGTGATGCGTGTGCAAACAATTAAACTAGTAACCTGACTCGAAGGCAGAGAGAGAAGTAAAAGAATAGTTGAAAATAAAGTCATTATTTTTGTTGTTTTTTGCGCACAAATTGTTTTCGTCGTTTGATAAACTCAAGATAGAGCCACACTTGGACTATTTTAACGATGTCTTTAAAGGGTTAGTTCACCCAAAAATGAAAATTAAGTCATTAATTACTCACCCCCATGTTGTTCCAACCCGTAAGACCTTCGTTCATGTTCGGAACACAAATGAAGATACTTTTGATTAAATCTGAGAGGTGGATCACTCCTACATAGACTGCCTAAGGGACTGGCTCTTGACGGCCCATAAAGACATTAAAGAAAATCTTTAAATATTCCATGTGCCTACAGTGGCTCAATTATAAGTTTATTAAGCGACGAGACTACTTTTGTGCGAAAAAAAACATAAATAACGACTTTATTCGACTATTCCATTACTTTCTTATGGGCGCATGCGCGAGAACTGAGATGATGACGTTCTTCTTCGACTACTTATTGTTACCGGCTACTCACCGCTTAGGAGTATTACCGCCACCTACCGTATAAGATGATGTGCTGATATAGCCGGAGCGCAATCATCATCTTATACGGTAGGTGGCGGTAATACTTCCTAAGCGGTGAGCAGCCGGTAACAAGAAGTAGTCGAAGAAGAACGTCGTCATTTCAGTTCTCGCGCATGCGCCCATAAGGAAGTAATGGAATAGTCGAATAAAGTCATTATTTATGTTTTTTTTCGCACAAAAAGTAGTCTCGTCGCTTGATAAACTTATAATTGAGCCACTGTAGGCACATGGAATATTTAAACATTTTCTTTAATGTCTTTATGGGCCGACAAGTGCCAGTCCCTTAGGCAGTCTATGTAGGAGTGATCCAGCTCTCAAGATTTAATCAAAAATATCTTCATTTGTGTTCTGAAGATGAACGAAGGTCTTACGGGTTGGTACAGCATGGGGTGAGTAATTAATGACATAATTTTCATTTTTGGGTGAACTAACCCTTTAATAACTTTTCGAGGCCAGCAAGTTTCAATTCCTCAAGAAGCCTATGGACTATGCAGGAGTGATCCAGTTCTCAGATTAAATAAAAAATATTATGGTCTTACGGGGTTGGAACAACATGAGGGTGAATAAATACTGACAGAATTTTCATTTGTGGGTGTACTAACCCTTTAAAACAAGAAGTCATAGCAAGACAATTTCATGTCCCTAGTCACCCTAAAAAAAAAACGTAAATATGAATGGGAATGTAGAGTATTTACTCTAGGGTGCCTATGCCGCACAACTGCATATATCCCACAATATTACAAAACTTTGTGTTTATCATTGTGATTAAATGAATAACTAATATCTGTGAAGAAGCTGATAAGATTATGACTCATATTGACCATTATAAAGACCAGATCTCTAGACAGGGCACATTCAGAAAGATTGCTTATGAAACAAAAAGCGATAAATCTCCTTACTGTACACACATACACACACACAGTTTGCAAAAAAGTCCTTATTACTTTTTATCTAAGGATGTTAGCCGAATTGGAGCACAAAGTTCTTAATTAGTAAACAGAAATATTAATGTCGTCTTATAAATGCTTATTTTAGTGAAGCGTGCCACGTTTCAACAGCCGACGGCTTGATCTGGCCCCCGCTGTTTGTGAATGTTTCTGTTGGATTTATCTGTCACACATTAAAGTGGCAGTGTTCTTGCCAAAGCATATTTGTAAGACAAACAGACTGAGCAACGGACTGTTTAGTTGGATTTCCCTAAGGCAGTCCAGGCATCAAGACTGCTGCCCTCGGGATGGGTTTACACACACTCTCTCTCTCTCTCTCCTTCCAATGATCTGATATTTATTAGCTTTGCCCTGTCAGCCTGAGGGTAATGGGGTATGTGGATATGTCTGTCAGAGGTCTGGCCTACTTATTCGCATGGAAAACAAACGGATAAATCTTATCCTCCACCTCCCACACATATGAGCACTTTTCATCACTAAAGACCAACTATAGCTCTAGATGTGTGTTCTCTGGCAGTTTGGGTTAGTGTGTGCGTGGTGTGTGTTGCAGCCTCTCTGCCTACATAGGCAGCTGCCTTCTAAGGCAACATCTCAACTCAAATGGAACCTTGTGAGTTTTTGGAACGCTCTAAATAAGCAGCAATACAAACAACAAGGGCACAAGAGACTTTTTATATATTTCAATGATCATGAGAGGAAGTGAAACACAAAGAAGAACGATATGTGTTGATACGTTTCATTTCGAATTGATTATAAATGCCTTATATACTTTTTTTGTTCAGATCTACTAATTTTTTCAAAAATACATAAATTCAAATGCAATTCATACATATAATGACATGAATACGCCTCTTCTATAATGTTAGTGCTTTGGATGTAATATTTGGCAATATTATTATAATGAAGACCTTAAGTACTTTGGCTTAATCTTTTATAAAAAAAATTTTTAAGAAAAAAATAACAAAACGATTTTAATAAATGCAACCAACATGAAGAACCATGCAGAACAAAAATATATATTTTTTATTATTATTTTATATAATATAGATTTTGTCTGGCCATTCTTATTATTGACCATTACAAATAGTCAACATATCCCTGGCTTTGTCCATTATGGGTTTTTTTGGGGGGTTTTTTATAACCGAGGTGACCCCAGTGCATTCTGGGATTACTTTGACCTCTATGAATACATATATTGCTGCCTTAAAGTACACTGATAAAAATAATTTTTTGGTGAAGTAAATACTACAGAAAAAAACAATGTAGTTTACATGAAAAAAGTTAGTTCAGGCAAGAATAAAAAAAAGTAAATTCTATAGTAGAACTCATTCAATCGTGTAGAAATGAAAGTGTAAATATCAACATTATAAAATTAAGTAAAATTACTCAAGTTTTCTGATACTGATGTTCCCATCATGCACATCATAATTAATGAGGTTGTTTCCAGCTGTATTTACACTATTTTATCATTACTTTGTTGCTAGAATTAGTAATTTGCCATTTTGTGACATTTGGAGTTCATTTTCTACTTGAAAGTGACGCATAAAAAAACACAAAAACGATCTATCAAATGTTACCGTCATTGTGTATTGTTTACCAAGTATTGAGGTCTGCGTTCACACATGATATTTCAAAAGTGAGGACATAATGAGATACACTGCAAGTATTGATTACTTAAACAGTGTGGTCTAATTCAATGTTATATTGTTTGAGTGAAATGTTGTACTAAGAAAAAATTATTAAATAGAATAGATATTACTTAATCTTTAATTAGCTAACTAAAAATTAATTCATTTCTAATGTTACTTTCACTTAACTTCGTTAGGTATAGTTTACTTAATTATAGTTAATAAATTATAGTTTACTTAATTGTGAAATTTACTCAAAAAATATCAGTGCAAAAACTTGCCTTGAAAAAATTAAGTAAATTTTACTTATTGTTTTTTACAGTGTAGTTTAGAACAAAGTCTAAGAAGTCAGAGATCGAATAATTTTAGAGACATGTTTGAATGCAGCCTGCATCCACATCCTGTTTATTATTCTTTATCCAGATAGTATCCTTTCAATGACTTTTGCTGACAATAAAATGCTACTTAGAAATGGGCCGAATAATAAATAAATAAATAAATAAATAAATAAATAAATAAATAAATATATATATATATATATATATATATATATATATATATACACACACACACACAGTATATATATATATATATATATATATATATATATATATATATATATATATATATATACATATATTATTTTGCTGCATAATGAAGTTGGCGAAGAAACAACCTTCGCGCAATACATGAAACATGAAATGGTTTTGTAACAGAAACAGCCTAAAGTCTCTCTTGTTAGTGATAGATAGTGAATATGCAATTGGAGATGCAAGGTGGACGCACATACACAGTTGTAATAAATAACCTGAGTGTTTTAAAATCATATTTCACAGACGTTTCCAGAAGTGAGTCACAGCGATTTCAGTAAGCAATACATCAGACTGATCACACACAGTTACATGAATACATCGGTTATAGCTCTGACTGGGCTGAAGGAGCACATTGTTGAAACAGCACATTAACTCTGAGTGAGAAGAGACAGAATTAGATGTATTTTATTTGACTCACCGCTGCTTTACATTGGATTATGCTTCTCTGTAAATGAACCAAAGCGTTGGCCTAAACACAGATTTAACAGCATGAATGCTGTTATACCAAACACCAGGGAGTCTTTTTTTAGGGCAATCTTGCCACGCTCTAACTCGAGAAGTGATTTCTCTGTGGCTCTCATTTGTAAATCACTGTTTCTAAGGGATGTCAATCTAGGAGAGGATCCTCTTGGGACAGGAGAGCTTGTTAACTATCCGTGCCCCAGGCCTCTCTGGGTAACTGCCTGAACTCATTGTGTTCCACATATGGTGGAAACACCCATGTGGAAAGTATTCTTTAACAAAACTATATTTATGCATTTATTTATACTTTTATCCAAAGTAACTTTCACCCAAGGTAATTTATCAGCTTAATTATTTCATAGATTTCAAATACTGCAGTGGTTGCTAGGGTGTTGCCGGAGTTGTCTGGGTGTTTTTAGTATATAGAAACAGTATGTGGCTACGAGAGTATTCTGGGTGTTGATAGGGTTAAGTTTGTAGCTATGTGGTTGATAGGTTCTACTGAGTGGTTGCTAGGCTGTTTTTTAGTATGTAGATACAGTATGCGGTTGCAAGGGTATTCTGAGTGGTTGCTAGGGTATTTTTAGGGATTTCTAAATATGTAGGCTGTGTCCGAAATCTCCCTCTACTCACTATATAGTGGACAAAATATTGAGCTCGCCATTTTGTAGTGCTGTCCGAATGTATAGTGATGATTATTATACCCTATATAGTCCACTCAATGTATCTCAGAATGCATTTTGAAAAGTAGTGTACAACCGATGGTCACTAACCCAAGCCCTACATACCATCATGCATTGCGCTGATCGTAAAAATGGTGGACAAGCGACAGCAATGACATAATCAACGGCGCGAGAGACGATCGCGTACAAATAATAGAAATGGGAGAGAAAAAGTATCAATTGTTAATTTACATATACTACCGACATTGTAACAATACAAAGCTGGTTGAAAATCTGTGTATTTCCTTTAAGTTCAACCACTTAGAAAAGTTGTAGCACACCTCTCTTCAACAAGCTGCACAACGAGAGGTAAGTGATGGAGGATGAGTTGCATTCGTTTAACACTGATGATTAAGCAATGATTAGGCCTTAGAAAAAAAAACATTAAAGGTGCCATCTGGAACTAAAAATCAAAACATATTCCATCTTCCATAACAGACGGGGGCAGTATACCTCCAGAAAGTGAGTTGTGCCGTGGCCGCGCGCACTCTTACGTCTTCAAATAACACAAACGAGCGCTGTTTTGCTCTTTTTCTGACGCATATTATTCAAATCATTTGACACGATAGTAAAAGGTTGGAAAACCGCAGTTTCACGTGGAGCATTTGGAGATTTTTAGAGATCAGAGACTCAATGAGCAACATCTCAACACTAAATGATGAAGACCGTCTCATAGACACCTGTCTCAAAAACAAGCTGGTGCATTTCGACGATATGGGAAAAGAAAACCCTGGGCTATTATTTTAAGTTTACGGTATTCGTTTTGTTCATATTACACTTTTATTGTTAGTTTAAATTAATTTGACAGACAGCATTTACTGATGTCAGAGCTGCCAACTCTAATGAATTCACCGTGAGACACGCAAATGACACTTAGCCAGCAGGTTAGTTAAGCTCTCAGATTCTGTCAATTTTATTACGCAATTCAAACAATAAATACCATTTTGGCGCTTGTACATGTTGCACCACAGATCCCTATCGCACGTGAAGCGATCATCTCTACTAGATAATGGTTAAAGAACACGAACACTGTTGAAAGATACAGAATGCTACAACTTACCAAAATGTATTCCTCAGGCATAATGTTCGACCAATCATATTTTGAACTCTGAAATGTAGTAGTGGGCTGTATTTCCACATGACTGACATCAGGTTCAAGTACACACAAGCCGCGCGAGTTACTCGTCTATTGCAGTTTGGCTGGTGTTTATGTTGCCCGCCCGCATACCGCCTCCCATGGCCGAAACTGGTATTACGACACCTGATGGGCCGGGGCTAGTAATTTAGCATGCTAATTTAGGTTTATATCTCGGCAGCAATATAACTTGTCAGTTTTTAATGACATCATTGCACTTATTTCTTCTCATTCTTTTGATGTGTAGCTCATTTTCTGTATATTTTTACCTCAATTATTACATATGGCACCTTAATTAGTGTCCATTTTGAGAAAAAACAATGGCACTGACATATTTTAAGATATCTTAGTGCTTTCAGTTAAAACAGCTTAAACATCTTAAACATCAGCTTAAACATCATTGTCTGTGGAACTGGGGGTTGGGGTCAGAGGCAAATAGAGTACACAGCTTTATTAATTGAGCTTTATTACTTTATTATTACAGATACCCCTTGCTAAATTTTACTCAATTACAAGTTAAAGTACCACAGTCAGATGTCTACTTAAGTAAAAGTACTGAAGGACTTGTTTTTCCAAAGTACTCGAGTATCAAGAGTACAAGAGTATATTTTCTAAATATTGCATTACTACTGCCACAGTGCTTACATTTATGGACATAAACGTCCTACATGGAGTTATGAAAAATGTTAATGTTAATACCTTGGAGAATGTAAAAGGAATTGAAAGTAAAATCAAGTCATTTTCATCTTTTTACCATATGTTGCTTTATTTAACATTTAAGAAAATTGAAATAGTCTGGCGAGGTGGGGCCACGGGTTGCTTCTTCATTCATTGTTTTGTCCATGGTTTCGTCTCTTATCTAAATCTGACCATGGAGTTGACTTTGGCGGAAAGGTGATTGCTGATAGGCTGTCCCAATCAGTGGCGCATGCACAATCCAATCACGTTTGAGAGGGAAACAACAAATTGAGGGTTTCCGATATTTTTATTTTAGTTTTTTTAGAAGTAGTAACGGGTACTCACGGTTAAGAATAGAATTAGTGGAGTAAAGAGTACAATATTTGCCTCTCAAATGTACTTGAGTAAAGTCATGAGTACTCCCCGAAACCAATACTCGAGTAAAGTAGATCCCTCAAAATTGTACTTAAGTACTGTACTCAAGTAAATGTACTCCGATACTATCCGGCTCTGGTTAGGGTTAGTGTTTTAAACAAATGCTTAAAGCCGAAATATACACAAAAGTAATAGTGACACTTGCCTTAGCAAGCTTTACTAATGAACTCAGTTGGAAAAAGTTTGAAAACTGACAGACTGTTATTGTGGATTATCGCAGAACAATATCCAGGCACAGGCTTTTGAACTGCTATTTCAGGTCACGAGTGAGATCACATTACATACACACATTTTACCCCTTTCTCGTGAGGTTTGAAGGTTAGATGGAAAAAGTATGTGGAAACTTCTCACTAAGACAAATGTGTGAGATGGGTGTGCACCTTTTAAACACACAAACTTAGAACCCCCCTGTCACCCGCTTGAAGTTCAGAGGTCAAAGGGTACATATGTGCATTTCAGTCCATCATCTTTAAACAGCTGAATCTGGCTCCCCCTCAAAGACCCTTAGAGGAGGTGTGTGTGTGTGTGTGTGTGTGTGTGTGTGTGTGTGTGTGTGTGTGTGTGTGTGTGTGTGTGTGTGTGTGTGTGTGTGTGTGTGTGGGGTATGGAATCTAGTGAGGTACCATTACTCCTCTGATCCTGTAAGAAAAGGCCCCTCAGGGAAAATAGTGGGGTCAGGTTAAAGGTAAACTCAAAGGTTAGTAGAGTTGAAAGCGTTTAAATGATTGCGGAATGTGGTAATAAACGTGTGGTTATAAAGGTAGCGATAGTGTAAAGGTTAATATTTTTGGGGTGCATTAATGTCTACAAGTTCCTTTTAACACTAATGGAGTGGATGGACTGACTATCCATTAAAGCAACACATCTCTGTCTGATCACCATCATGTCACTCAAGACCTTCATGACTTTCTTCTGCATAACACAAAAGAAAATATTTTAAAGAACTGTTTTTGTTCATACAATGAAAGTCAGTGGAGTCCATAACAACAATGAACCCAGATGACTTTCATTGTACAGACAAAAAAAACATGAGGCATTTTTTTCAAAATAGAAATCCATAAAGATTTGGAGTGACATGAGGGTCAATACTTGATGAGAGAATTTTCTTTTTTAGAGGGAACAATACATTTTAGAGCCGTTTCAAGCCTTAAAGGGTTAGTTCACCCAAAAGTGAAAATTAAGTCATTAATTACTCACCCCCATGCTGTACCAACCCCGTAAGACCTTCGTTCATCTTCGGAACACAAATAAAGATATTTTTTATTTAATCTGAGAGCTGAATCACTCCTCCATAGACT
Source organism: Hybognathus amarus (assembly GCA_030378365.1). Lineage (NCBI taxonomy): Eukaryota > Metazoa > Chordata > Actinopteri > Cypriniformes > Leuciscidae > Hybognathus > Hybognathus amarus. Next base: position 165,662 of record JAQIUQ010004294.1, read on the forward strand.
GCCTAAGGGACTGGCACTTGACGGCCCATTAAGTCATTAAAGAAAATGTTTAAATATTCCATGTGCCTACAGTGGCTCAATTATAAGTTTATCAAGCAACGAGACTACTTTTTGTGCGGAAAAAACAATAATAACGACTTTATTCGACTATTCCATTACTTCCTTATGGGCGCATGCGCGAGAACTGAGACGAGGACGTTCTCATTCGACTACTTCTTGTTACCGGCTGCTCACCACTTAGGAGTATTACCGCCACCTACCGTATAAGATGATGATCCATATATAAGGCGCTCCAGATTATAAGGCACACTGTCGTTTTTGAGAAGATTAAAGGCTTTTAAGTGCACTTTGTAGTGCGGAAAATACGCTAATTGAAAAGCGTATGTACAGTGCGCATCTTCCTCTGCTTGTAAACAGAAAGTTTTGCGCTTCCAGCTATATCAGCACGTCATCTTATACGGTAGGTGGCGGTAATACTCCTAAGCGGTGAGCAGCCAGTAACAAGAAGTCGTCGAATGAGAACGTCCTCGTCTCAGTTCTCGCGCATGCGCCCATAAGGAAGTAATGGAATAAGAGTCGAATAAAGTCGTTATTATTATTTTTTCCGCACAAAAAGTAGTCTCGTTGCTTGATAAACCTATAATTTACTGTAGGCACATGGAATATTTAAACATTTTCTTTAATGACTTTATGGGCCGTCAAGAGCCAGTCCCTTAGGCAGTCTATGGAGGAGTGAGACAGCTCTCAGATTAAATCAAAAATTGCTTCTTAGCAAAATATGTGCAAAGCCACCATAAAGTAGCATTGAAGTGGCCAATATGACAGTACTCTTTGGTTCCATCTATCCCTCTTCCCATGTTTTCCCTCCCAATATCTTCCTTACTCCCGTGGTGAGTCCTTCCTCCAGTCAGGAGCAGAGGGACAATCTGTGGGTCAGAAACAACAGGCCAGCCATCTGAGAGAAAAATAAACATGTCTTTTTGTTATGTCTGGTCTGTTGTGTATTGTCACAGCAAAGACCTCTCGCTCCTCTGTTGTCTGATACTCTTCCAGTTTGTCTTACCCGTGTGAAAAGATGTTTCGACAATCTATTCTTGACAGTGGTTAACACCTATCAGTGACTATCATCACTGCGACAAAGAAACCATGAAACTATTCAATGTTTTTCTAAGAAAGTTTATAACCGGGTCAGAACTAGCGAAGGTCTGTGTGAGAGAAAGAAAGAGAAATAAGGTTCAAAATGCTACAATCGTTTTCTTTATCCTCTACTTTATCCTTTTAGATGTATCCTCATGTCCACATTGTAAAAATGAATATGCTATATCTAAGCAATAAAATTGTGGCAACAGATTACAAGCAATATTATTAATTTGGTGTAACAAATTAGAATTGAGTAATAATTAATCAAATTAATTCCTTAAAAGTTAACCAGTCAAATGATTATTAAAAAATGTTAAAACATAACCAACACCATCAGATAACCTTTTCTATTTGTTCATCTGACTGTTATAACTCTGTGTCAGCCAAACAAAACTTAAAGTGAATGACATCGATCACTATAATGGTGACTTAAAATGATGGTTTTCTCCTTCAGTGATTCTGCTTGTTAACATTCAATATTGGCAATATAAAATAAAGAGTTATTCATTCATCTTTGACGTCTATCTGTTATTCAGATATTTTTTTTCTTTGTGTACATTTTACTCATTTTAAATGGTTAACTTTGGTAACACTTTATTTTGATAGTCCACTTTAGACATTCAACTAACTATAAGTAACTTTGCCGCTACATGTCAACTAACTATCATTAGAGTATTAGTAGACTGTCAGCTTAATATCTGCTAACACTTTATTTTGTTGGTCCCCCAACAGACATTCAACTGACTGTAAGTAACTTAGCAACAAGTCAACTTGTTCTCCTAACCTAAACCCTAACACCTAATCCTAACCTAATAGTCTACTGACGGTCTACTACAGTCTACTAATACTCTAATGAAAGTTAGTTGACATGTAGTTGCTTATAGTTAGTAGAATGTCTAAAGTGACTGTCGAAATAAAGTGGAACCTTAACTTTTAAGGAATTCATTACACAAATTATTACTCAGTTCTACTTTGATAAATTTAATTAATAACATTGCTTGTAATCTATTGTCACAATTTTATTGATTATATAGTGTATTCATTTGTACATGAATTGCATTCTTTCATGAATCACAAAATGTGAAATGTTGAAGAATGTAATGCCACTTTGTTTTAATGTAATAAAAGCGAATAGGATCCAGGCTGTTAAGCTCCAAAACGACAGAAAAAGCTACTAAGAAGTTTTATAAAAATCAACATGACTTGTGCTAAACTCTACTGTAAGTCCTTTAAAAACATTTAAAGGCTTTGTGAAAGAAACAAAATCAAAGATCCTGCATTTTCCACCAACTCTGATCTTTAAATTAAACCGCCTGTTTTATTCTACGGTTCAGAGATGGAACTTTCTGTGCCTTTAAGACCTTGATATGCACATGACGTGTTTAGCCAACCTCTTCACATTAACACCCCAGGCAAGTTGCCGGTTCCTGGTAGACACTTATATGTAGACATGAATGGTTATGTTAATTAATGAGATCATAAACATGACACAATCTGAGAAGACCTTGTCGTGAGACCATCTTGGACCAGCAGCAATTCAACCAACCAGCTACTTAAGGTAACCAAGCTAGTTTTTGGAGCATGATGGCTAGTCAGTGAGCTAATTTCCAGCTTGCATCACTTTATTTCCATCTTAGACTTGTTTTTTACTTCCAGATAAGCCAAGAAAAATCTGGTTTCCCATGAAATGGCCCGTTAAAACATAGGCCTGCATTAAAATGCTGTTAAGATGTTGGCACTCTTGCTCTACAGGCTTCACAATGTCGGCAACACCACTGTAATAGTCACTGTATGTCCGTGCTTCTAAGCCAGAGGTTGCTTTGACATTACTTTGGTAATCCAGCTTTATTCCTCTTTTTTAAAAGCTTGTCTTTCACATTGGCTCTGAACGGATACCTCCCCATGGGCATTGCCTTGTCGGAATGTTCCTGGATGTGAGCCAGTGGAGCGCATTCTTTTGGCCAATTATGTGCCATGTTGTCTCCCACTCTTTCCAGATCACTCCATCTCTAATGCCATCCTTCCTCTCACAGACAATACTGCTTTCTCCCAGCTTCAAACCTTCACTCCATTACCATGACCTGCTCATGCACCAAATCAGAGTGAGTTCAGCTGTAGCTGAGTGGGGTCAAAGGTACAAGACAGAGGAGGAGACGCTAACAGGAGGGTCAGTGTGGATAAGGTGGTCAATGGTGCCATAAAAAAGCCAAACAGTTTGCTTTTTCAGCTCATTATGACAAGCTGCTCGGTACAATTCAAAATTATGTGAAATGCACAAGAAAAAGAGAGGCTGAGAGACTAACTCTTATAAAAAACCTTTTTAAAATCAGTTAAACCAACTAATATAATGCAGTTTAAGATGTGTTTTTTAGCAGGATACATAGAATGCTAACTTTCAATAGAGGGAATGCATTGACATCACTTTCCCGCCGGAACAACCCCCTCAGCCTGACTGAGTGGCAAAACATCTGCTGCGTGACTGGATTTAATAGGGGAAACTGCGAAAACGCGATACTAAAACGAACAATTTTATCAATTTAAACAAAATGTTGGACTCAATAGTGTTCCTTACAACTTACTAAAGATCCAGTGATCCATGGATATTGACATGCAGCCAGGAATCGTGTTGCCTGACATTTATGTTTGCCTGATTTCGAACACCGGGGAAATAAAAGCAATATAGACCTAAACATAAAGCAAATTTGCCTGTGAACGCTTTATATAAATACTATATAGGTGGGTCTAAATCGAAGTGGTCACTTATGTCAGTGTTATATATAGCCTATATAGCCTACATATCATTTTGTCCAGCCCTAAAACTTTATAGTTTTTTTTTTTTTTTGGTCAGTGTTTATAAAAAAAATAATGCAGAATATGCAATGCTAAAAATTTACTTGATGAGTTGTTAATATGTATATAACAATATATGGGTATGGTTTTCCACTTAAATTCAGCATATTGACACAAAATGATAACTGCAAATCCACCTTTCGCTGAGACCAGTTGTTTCTGTGAATTGCAGCGAACCATTTGCTCCTCTTTCTATAGCAGTCTGTAAAAATATAAAATATAAAAATAATCGCAAACAGTGGCGGTTCTACTTTGAATTACACCCAGGGCGAGACCCCTTCGGAGCTAATGCTAATGTAGCTAATGTATTTCCACCACAGAAAAACGCTTGGAGAAGAGAAAAAACACCCAAGTGTTTGGGTGCACGTGCACTCCCATACTGAAAAGTTTGAGCGTGCGCCTATTTGAAACATAGAGGATTTGAAATAATGACCTCGAGTGCGCAAAAGACACGTTACGTGAACTAATCAAGAGATCCCCTTGACATCGCTTCTGCGCACGGCACCTTCTTAGCAAGCAGGGCGCCATTGCCAATAATTGAATCGAAATGATAAAAAATAGAAAAACTTTGCGGCTCGTGCTCGTGCCGCCCCCATGTGACATGAAGAAATGCTGCCCCGGGCGACTGCCCGGTTCGCCCGTGCCTAGAAGCGCTACTGATCGCAAAGCTCTTTCCCACTGTATGTGTTGTGTTTGTTTTTCCCTGCATTCACGCTAAAAACATATACAGCCGCTCAGTCATTTTGCCACTCACTGTGAGTAACTGCAGGCACTCCGGCCGACAGGTGAGGTCATGCGCAGTACCCTCTATAAAGACTTATGTTAGCATGTTGCTAAGCTAAAAACACAACAGGCCTACTCTTAAACGCAAAAACACATCCCTGATAATATATGCATCATGAGATGTCTCTATATATGACATGCATGTTTTCATCTAGAAGATGCATATTTTCCAGCGTGTTTGCTCTTCTGTAACACGTCCCTAAAATGTGTCCTGACGGATTGTACATAGACATTTAGAAAATGTCTTGATGTCCATGATTTAAAGGTCGTTCACACAGAAATGCAAGACGCTGAGTCAGCAGAGTGGAAAAAATGCAAGGTCTCAGAGATGCACATTTTAAAAGTTGAACTTTTTTTTAACCCTCAACTAATTTCCTAAAGAGCTTGCCACAATGCATTCTGGGATATGAGGCATACATGCATTTCTGTCATAGATTTTGTGCAAAACTATGTATCTTACTGTTTGAAACCTGTCAAGAGCTATGGTGTTGCCTAAAGTTGTTGCCTTGTTTGGAGCAGAACTACGCTGTAAATGTCTTCCTCAACCCCTTGAACTCCCTGATATAATATTGTTTACAACTGAGTCGACTCATCAAAGCCTTTCCAGCTTACGCTGTTGAGAAATTATCCTCTTAAGATTGCCTCAGGGAAAAGGTCAGGGGTGAGGCACTGAAAAGTGAGATACGTAGCAGATAAAATCATTATGTGAGTCACTACCAAGTCAGATTTATGAGCACTCATTGATCAGAGCGTGAGCGAGATGCTAAGGGCTTTGGTCAAGCAGCGGTCAGGTTACTCTCAGCCCGCAGTGGGCCTTTTGTTTAGATTCTTCAAAGTTTGGCCCTGGACTTTGGAGGATTTTTCATCATTCCTCCAAAAAATATTTAGGGTTCTTCTCTAATACAATGACAAATTAGATAAAATAGGTGACTGAGCAACCTTTTTTTCCAACGGTCTCTTGTACGTAGAGTTTAAAGGGAAGGGTTTTGTTTGCTCATATGGATGGGATTTGGCTATCAGGGGTTGCGGGATGAGATTTGGTTCTGTTAATGCAATGAGCATAAGACTGTACAGTATGTGTGGCGGGGGGTGTGCCGCTGACCTGATTGTTGCAGATGTAAGCAGTTGGCAGCGTGCCCATGTGCCATGATGTCACCCTTCAGCCCAGCAGAATTAATTTCTGCTTAATCAGAGGCAGGCTAAAAGCCTCTGGTGATGCCTGATTGGAGGGTCTCTGGGGAAGCCGAAATGCAGTTCAAGACCCGATGAGTGTTGTGTTCTGTAAATGTGCACATCTTTAGTTGTTGTACCAGCCCTGAGAGAGAGCGCATCTGCTTGTAAGGGTGGACAAGTTTAGGCTGCCCTTTTCTTGGCCTGTGTTCTATTCTGGATGCCACACACCTCAATGTGAAGGTATCGTGCCGTGCTTAATATAGTTTTGCTGAACTGTGTTTGTGCAAAGGCCTGTGTGTTCCTTGTCCTCATATAAACCCTGGATGGATCCCAGGAAAGGGCTATGTTAGGACCCTGCTTTGGCCTTCCTGTCCCACCTAAAACAATGTGCATTCCAGGTCCTAGTTGTGTGCAAAGAAAACAAATATTCGGCATGTTAGTGAATTCTCTTTGGTGAACGAATCATTTTTGTAATCAAAATGATTGGATGGTTCATTTGGGAATCTGACTGATCTGGTCAGAACTGGTTCAACTCATTGACTCAAAAATCTGTCAAAAACACACTGATTCAGAATAGGCATGACTCATTATTTCACTTTTTGACAGATTTCAGATATTTGTCGTATTGTTTATTGTAAATGCGAATCATATAAGTTAGCAACTGTAAGTTGTTACCGACTTAAATCAAATCTGATAAACAAAGGCGAATTGCTTAAAGGGACAGTTAATCCAAAAGGAAATATATTCCTCGTTTACTTTCCAAACCTGCTTGATTTTATTTATTTATTTCACTTCTGTATTAAAGGTACACATACACAAGATTGTTTCACCACCAGGGGTCGCTGAACCTCTTACACATAACAAAGGCATATAAATAATGCGTATATTTCGCATTAAGCGGAATTATGGATCTGTCGTCGAGCTGATGGATCTTATATGGAGGAGTGAATACATTGATGTTTTTAACATGACTGTCGTATGAAGCAGGGCGCGATTGCTTAGACGTATAGCAGCGCCACACGCAACACAAGTCCCGCGATATAAAGGAATAAGGACATTTCATTCTACCGAACTACATGCTGAATTACTCACACAGGTTAGTTTATTAGAGGAATTAAACTTGAGGTAACGCAGAGCTGCTTCACTTGCTAAACTGCATTTGTGTGTATTGAATGTTGTTAGGTAGGTTGTTTGTTGGCTGTATCAGACTAAGCTAGATTAGCTTAAGAAGTAACATACACATCATATTCAAACTTTCATCATGTTGAACTATATAACATTGATTAGTTTTATATACATTGATTTGCTCGCCTGTTTGCTCAAGTAACATGCAACACTTGCACTCTGTCAGTCCAGTTTAGCCGCAGACATGGAGCTCTTGGCATCTGGAAAGATCTTCGTTTTAGTCCTCTTTTTGTCTTCAAAGCTTGCTAGCCATGGTCCATAATTTAACAAAACCCTGCTTGACTGTTAGTTGACACGCATAACGGTTATAACCGACCTAGTTGTCCATGCCTGTCGCCATGGTTACTATTGCAGTACAAGGTCAAACCTGGCGGAAACCAGGGGTAACGCGAATATGACGTCATTGACTGGCAACTCCTCACCCCTGCTCACACGCCCCATTTCCTTGGTTAAAAATCGCAATTATCTCACGATTTACGATTTCTAATGATTTTGGATATTTTACTGCAAAAATCCTGCATATTGTACCTTTAACAAAACAGTTGAAACATTCTTCAAAATCTCTATGTTCTTGTGTTTTCCTACAGGTTCTGGAATGACATGAACTATCCCTTTAACACACAAGATTATTTGCACTTTTGTCTGTCCCTGTTTGAACAGAGTAATTAATAATAGTGGGAAAACCATAAGCAACATGACAAAGTAACACAGTCTCATCCCAATTCGTCATATAACTGACGTTTTGGGACGTCCTTTGACCATTCGTCAATATATGACTTTTTAGGGCCCCCTTAAACGTCGGTAGATGACTATCCCGGGTCGTCATACAACTGACGCTTTACCTTTAACGTCAGTTAGGTGACGAGTTGGGGTTAGGGTTAGGTTTAGGTCTGGGGTAGAGTTAGGATCCCATAACGTCATCTACCGACGTTTAAGGGGGCCCTAAAAGTCGAATATTGACGAATGGTCAAAAGACGTCCCAAAACGTCAGTTATATGACGAATTGGGATGAGACTGCGCTGGATTTGTAATAGTATCTTGTTATAGTCATATTTTCAGCAAGCCCAGTTGCGAACAACCTCATATGGCATGAACATTCATCTCAATTATACTGTCTGTGTAAAAACTGAACTGGATCACATAAAATACAATAAATACAATGATTGATCCTACTTAATCAGTTATATTTGAGACAGACATTTATTAAAACAAGTTTAGAGCGTGTAAATATCATGTGATACAGATTTTTTGAAACAGCTTGTTGAAATGGACTCTTAGAAAGAAGTGGTTTGTGTAAACGAGACAAACTTTTCACAATTACTCAATGTATGTTTTAGTATAAAGCTATACAGCTGAGCTGTTGAGCTTCACTATGACTTGTGAACAAGTTTTACAGAGTATTGTCTTGTAAATTGTAATAATGTAACGACCAGGCCCACAATTATCTGGTATTTCGTGGTTGTCCCTGTGTAAAGCAAGCCGTTTATCAATGTCCAGTTCAGCCAGAGTGAACTTTTTCAGGTTGGCAGCCCACCTCTTCCACTGGGGGAGAAGAAACAACAAAGAAAGACAGGGTTCAAGGGGAAAAATCTTGAAGTGAACAGTCACAGGTCAGTGGACATGCACAGAATCAGACTGAAAATGGCCTGAGTGCATTTCACAGCACAGACCACCTCCACACACACACACACGCAAACACTTCACGCATGAGTGAACACACTCCTTTTGCCGAATGTAGATGTTTATTTATGAAGGAGTTCTTTTGAAAGGTCTGCTTTTGTCTCACATCCCCTCCATCATAAGATCAGAGCGCTGTACTCAACCCCCTCTCGCTCTGTGTGTGTGTGTGACAGCCCCCAGTGAAATGTGAGATGGAGATGCCGTTTTCTATTTCAAGGTTGTAATCTCAGCCAGCACACTTAATTGTGTGTAAGAGAGAGATTTGTGCCATGAAGTCTCTGGTGTACATTGCTGTTTCTTGTTCAACTGAGCCATGTGTTAAATTAGCATTTGACCCGACCTCCATCACTAACCTCTCGTTCTTTCTTTCTCCCTCTCTTTCTCTCCTTCACCACTCACCAGTTGACCTCTACACAACACTAAAAGCTTAACCTGAGACTGTCAGCGCTGGTACATTGTACAGGTCTGGCGAGTCGTGCCAGTGCAATGTACTGTCCATGCCTGTACCTTTTTGAGAGTTTATGGGTCAGTGGACAGGCGCTTTTACATGCACATTATTTTTGAAAAACAAAAGGTGCTTTTGAACTACACAATTCCTCAAGATGGTATAAAGATTGTACTTTTAAAGTTAAAATTGTCAAATTATTATGGTAAAAAATATTATGGCTCTCTTGAAAGTGAAAAACTGGTAATCAATCAAACAAGACATTTTATGTATATTACATCTTATGTTGATAAATAAGCTTGTGGAAAAGCTACTTGTGAGGAACCTTAATTCATCATGTGGCGTTCTCCATTTTTAAGATGGCTGTCAGGATATTATAAGGTATAAAAATAGATTTTAGTTCTTTATTATATTAACTTTATACCAGTTACTGTTTATTATAGGAAAATTAAGTTCAACCCTTAAATTTGGTTACTGTTTTATCGTAAATATCACAATTTATTTTTTATTTGCGTCTAGATTTATTTATTTCAATGTATGTATGTGTTTGCATAATTAGATACAGTTTAGAGAAATCATTGTACCCAAAATTACAATTTTCCTTTGAGGATATTTAAGGATGTGCTTGTTTAGAAAAAAAAAAAAAAAAAAAATATATATATATATATATATATATATATATATATATATATATATATATATATATATATATATAATATATGTGTGTGTGTGTATATATATAATATATGTGTGTGTGTGTATATTTATATATATATATATATATGTATACTGTATACACACACACATATACACAAACACACACACACATATATATATATATATATATATATATATATATATATATATATATTATTTGTATATATATTTGTATATATATTTGTAAAAAAATATTTTCTGTTTATGTCGGTCATCTTTTTTTTATCCAGGCCATATCCAGACCCCAGTCACCATAAAGAGATTTCAGCCTCTCATCAGCAAATGTACACCAGTGTACAGCATGTACCTCTAATAGAGCGTGTGTGTGTGTGTGTTTGAGATGAAACCCAGTATGACTGGCATCCAGACCACAGGTGTAGTGTAGCAAAGCTCAGATCAGTTTGCAGAGGTTACAGATACGTTTCAGATAACGCTCTCCACCCTGCCCATGCCACACACACACACAATATTTATTCTACAATATAAAATACATCAGTAATACCAGTTGAAAGCTTTTACTTGTCTTGAAAAGGCGGTTGCTAGCGAGTGGCTGAATGGGACTAAAGAGGATGTTGGAGACATTGCATGTCAACACGCCAACCTGCCTCATTGTGTTTATAATTGCACCCTTCAAACTATTCTTAGACTTTTTTTCTTTTTTTAATAAACACTGAAAGAGTGTTAGTGATGGTGAAGTTGAAGCCATGTAGTTGTAATCTATAGCCTGCATTTAGCTTTTTACTTCTGGCAATTGAATTTAGACTTCAAAAATCATAAAGGTTGTTTTCATTTGTGAAGATTGTCATGCTGTACAATTCAAAACATGTAAAAATCCTAAACTTTTGGTCACAGAGCTAATTTTCTGGCAATAGTCCAAAAGCCAATGGAAAAATCCTATTGGCTTTAATAATATGAGTTAATAAACAAAAAGCTAATGTGGACACCCCAATAGGTTTCAGTATAACATCCAAGACCACTTTTGTACCAACACTCGTGTTCACTTTTAAACTTTGGGGGCCTCTGAAAATGGAAAGTTTAGTTGTTGTTTTTTGAAAACTATACTGTTATCGTCTCCATGTAAACTACAAAAATGTAATTTTGTGAAAGCAGTGACGTCATGCGCATGCATGTTGCAGTTCAGTCTATGGGCCCTATTTTAATGATCTGAAACGCAAGTATCAAGCACAAAGCTCAAGTAACTTTGTGGGCGGGTCTTGGGTGCTGTTGCTATTTTACTGGTGGGATAAATGACTCTTGCGTCGGATGCAAGTTTAAAAGGGGTTGGTTTGAAGTAGCCTCATTATTGATAGGTGTGGTTTGGGCGTAACATGAAATAAACCATTTAGGGGTGCGTTTCCCGAAAGCATTGTTACTCAACTATGGTCACAAGTTCTGTCATTATCAGCATAGTTCAACGAGTCGGTGTTTCCCGAAACCATTCGTTCCAGCGATCATTCGCAAACAGCATTGCAAAGTTGTGTGGTTTGAACGACAGCTCTCGACCTGTGGTTACAGGCATCGTTTCTATATTGCTTCACATTTGGACGTAATAAATCCTTACCTTGAGCAAAATAAGCAAGCTGACATTCAGTACAACTGGTGCCTTTTATTTAGAATACATAGAAATGTAATTGACATCTTTTAGTTTTTTAAAAAAGATTTAAAGTACCGTGTTTGAAGAGTGTGCATGTGCAAACTTGCTCTACTATTTAAGAATGAGACAAATATTGATTCTGGTAATAAAGCATTATAACAGGGAACATTTAGAAATAGTCTTTAGATGACATGTCCTTAATTTATATAAAAAAATCTAGTTTTAATTGGATATCAAACAGTTTCATTAAAAGTAGTTATTATTCTACCACGTGCAAAACCAATGTGGTTGAACGATACTTTGCGACAATGGGTTCCGGGAAAGTTCGTGACTATCTAGCTACTCCAACGTTGTATCGTACAGCACAGTCTCATCCCAAGACGTCATACAACTAACGTCTTTTGACCATACGTCAATATCCGCCTTTCTTTAGGGTCCCCTTAAACGCCGGTTAGATGACGTGATCTGGATCCTAACTCTACCCCAGACCTAAACCTACCCCTAAACCCAACCCATCACCTAACTGGCGTTAAAGGTAAAGCGTCAGTTGTATGACGTCCCAGGATCGTCATATAACCAACGTTTAAGGGGACCCTGAAAAGGCGGATATTGACGTATGGTCAAAAGACGTCTCAAGACGTCAGTCATATGATGTCTTGGGATGAGACTGTGTTATATCGGACTATGGTAGTGAAGCAGCGAGCTATGTCGTTGTACGGGAAACGCACCCCAGAAGCGTCATCCAACACACCCTTTAAGAGCAAGTGCACATGTTGCATGGCGGATAGCTATTACTATGGTATGGTGGATTTACCAGGCCTGCGCAAGGAGCATTCACAGCCAAGGAGACGTTCTTGTCAGGGCAGTGAAAGACAGAGAAGTGACATTGTATGGGAATGGGAGATTTTCTTTTCCCTGATTCTCTGACAGACAAACTAATTTGTCAGACGTCCTTATGTGTATGTGTATGTCCATGTGTCTTGCCACTATTGGGCAAATAGGTCTGATCTGTCATTACCACAATTAGCCTGAAAAATCTGGGTAAATGTGTAAACTAGATTTAGGCCTACCTTTTTTTACATCTTCATGGACACCACAATGATTTCCCTCATGTGTTATTTTTGTTTTCCTTGTTATAATATATGATTTGCTTAAATAAAAACTGCTGCATCTGTGTTGATGTCAGAATCAAAGTGCATGCGCGTTGTGCACCCGCTACTTTATGGCCAAGCATGGGGGCTGGGGGCTTAAAATAACATTATGAACAAATGCGCAACACAACTTTAGACTAGATTTTTTTCTGGTCAGTGGTGGAATTGTTTTCTGGAACTGTAAAATAGCATCAGGGAATGTTTGCACCGAACACGCCTCTTTGCGCCAACCCACCCAGGGAGCGCAAGTTCATTTCCTAGTTTACCGACATGCGTCTGTGGAGGGAAAAGCCCACTTTGCATGGGTGCAAAATAGGAATGATACATGCGCGTACAAAGTCATTTGCGCTGGGTGCAAGATAGGGCCCTATATGTGCAAGTACTTGACAACCAAAACTATGGTGGACTTACAGGACTGTGTTTGTGCTGCTAAAGAGTTTATTACTGAGTTTATTAACGTTTCTCCAGCAAAGTGTAGATTTACTGCACCACTACTATGACTAATAAACAAAAACTTAATGCATCCACACCAACAGGTATTCGTATAACATCCAAGACCGCTATTGTACTGGTGGTTTTCAAAGACGGAAAGCATGAAATTACTGACTTATAGTTTGTGAATCATCAAAAGTAGTAATTATAAGAACCAATCAACTAAAGGGGAAACATTGGATATGGCAGTTTAGTTCCTTTTAAATGTCATTTCTTAAAAAAAAAAAAAAGCAGTCGAGTTTCCCTACTGTTCCACTCTGTTTCCTTGTCCTGTTTATAAAATCAGTGTGGGGAAACCCATGGAGAGGTTTCCTGGTCAAAGAAAGCTTTCACACTGTGCTGGAATGATGTTTTGATGATATCAGTGAAGTTCAGTCAGGTGTCTTCCAATTGCAGGAAAGTACAGCCTAAAACATGGACTTTTTGAGGAACCACAAGAGTGGGGGAACAGTTTCATTAGCTTTTCTTAACTTCTCTTTTCTTAAAGCTTACTGGATGTACACATAGCACTGCCATTTAGGGTTGACCCCTAATCTTTAACGCCCTGAGTTGCAGATCGAGCGCTTCTGCAGGTTTACCCCACTCTTGCGGCAATAGCGGTTGTTATGTAGGAGGTGGAGAGGGATTCCCAGAGAGATGTCGCTGCTCACACCTGACGTGCTCATTTGTCCCCTCACCACTGGGTGGTCGTCCTCTTCTCTGTTGTGGCTTTATCTTCCTACGTTCGACGGCGTTGTTGCCTCTCTTTCTGTAAGTTCACCTTCAGCGTTTTTCCCCCAGTACTACGTTGTGTCTTTTTCTCTATTTCTCTTACTGTCTCTTTCTTTCTCTTGAGAAATGGCCTGTTGTTCTTTATCCCCACGTGTGGCTTTGTGGCTGCTAACCCAGACAAGGTTTAAAGATGTGGAGTCCTGGAGGGGTTGGTTTTTCCGTGACCTTTTCTTTCTGCCTAACAGGAACTTGCATTATTGATCGAAAAAAAACAACACTTGCCAAGTTCAGATTTCTGAGCCGTGTCTAAGCATTCACTGCTAAATTCAGAAAGCCTCTATGCCAGTTACTATAAATGTTTTGTTATTTCTGGCACTAGCCTCTCATGACTGGATCTAAGACTGGTCTGCTAAATGCAATTAATATTTAGTAAACCAAACGATAGTTGTTGGCAAGTCAACCAAATGGTAACAATTTGATTCTCAAAAGAATTATAGTCATGTTTTCTCACAATATTTTATGACGAATACTGATACAATACTTATAACATGGAAGGATTATAGAAAAACTAATTTTATTGTGCTGAACGGATGTGCAAATAAGAGAAAAATCAGTCTGTGGCATCTTCAGAACATAAAAAAGCAAAAAAAGGTGATGCATGCGAGACCACAAAGTACAATGCAGATGGATGTGTTTTTGTGTGTACGGTGCATCGGGAAAGGCACGCTCCTCAATACCACTAACCCACACTGTGCTCTTTCATAAATGACATTTACAAATTCATGGCTTTTCTCTTTCGTTTTTGGTCTTCCTCTAGTACTCACTCTTCTGCGGTTGATGCACAAAAGGGGTCTGCTCGTTCACACGAGAGGGATGGTGTTTCACACAGTTTCACACAGACAAGCGAACATGAAGATCATTTCAAGAAATGCATTTTTACTGGACAGTCATTGCAGTATGTGTTCATATAGTCTTTGTATCTGCATGTTCTCCCAGATTGCACTGGGACAGAGTCAAAATCTTACAATTCACCTTCCACATGTGCACTATAGAGAGGTCAAAATCTGCTTCATGCAGTACATGTGTGAGAGGAAATGTGTGTGCATGCGTTTGTGTGTGTATGTGAAATCCCATTAGCAGGAGGATGTAACCTTTACCCAAAACACCTCTCCATTCTGCACAACTCCCAGCTTTTCACATTTGTTTCGAATGTGGGAAGGACTATCAGCGGCCCGCTCTTTAACTTCCTCTTGTTCTGAGGAGTTAATCCCACTTTCCTTTCAGAACAACCCCTCCTTTCTTAACAAAACAAACCCATCAGGCACCTTGGAAATCCACCTATTTTCCCATTAAAGCCATGTGATGGAAAATCTGTTGATTTTTCCTGATTGGATTTAGTCCAGTGAAACCGATCCTGGACCATGTGGCTCGGCTAGAAGAAAATCTGAATGAAAGAGGAAATAGATGCATAAAAGGGAGGGGGGCGAGTGGAAACAGAAAATGAAATCCATAGTCCAGTCTGAATGTGATCTGACCGTAACGGCTGCAGAACTGGACATGTGCTGAGCAGTTGAAAGCAGGCAGAGTATCTCAGCTGGATCTAATTGGGTTCTATACTGTATTTCTAAATCAAGGCGTTTCTTGTTGATCCTCTCGTTTACGTTCCAAAAGGATGACAACACTATTCTGCTTTCTTAGGTACTAAGGCAGCTAAAGGCAAGTACTGCCTTTGTTTTTGTTTTTAAGCAGCAATACTTTGCTACAAGCTCAAAGACAAAAATCGAACAAAGATAAGGTTAGGAAGAATGTTGACTCAAATTACAGTTCTAGTATTCTGAAATAGTTTAAAATATTAATTTACCTTAAATTTTTATGGCCATAATCCAGTCGTTTCAATAGTGATCGACGCAACCAATATTGCTAACATGCTAATGTAAACAATGCTAATTTTGTAGAGTTGTTCCATAGCGCCTTCCAAATCCAGTTCATTAATGAGGTTCTGTGACCGTTATGTTCATAGCTGTGGGAACATATTTTATCAGAGGGTCTGCCAAGAGGCTGGGCTTGATATTGCAGGGCATTTTAAACAAATTCCCAATATTAAACAGCCAACTTACAGATAAACATACAAATGAATAAGGGCATAGTTATGTGAGAACGCTCAGAAGTCATGATGATGGCCAATTTCGCTGGTACTTGTGACCAAGTGAAAAAGTTCATCATCATCATAAATAAATGGCAAAATACTGCATATTTCACTACACGGCAAAAATCTGCATCTTACCTTATTACACTCAAATCCGCTCAGGAGTTAGGGTTTGGTTCACATAGAAAGCAAAAACCTTCAAAGCAAAAGCACAACATGTGGATTGTGGAATAGTAAAAACACGCAAGTTCTCAAGAAGCGATTTTACGCGACTCCTTGCACAATTATGTTATGACTTCAAAACACTTTTTACCATAGTGCATGATTTGTAAACAAATATCTTTTGGAGTTTGCATCACTTAACCAGCTCCCCAGCAAACATGTTTGCATTTAAAAGACATCTAATACCCATCCAAACACATCCCTGACTAGGCTAAAGGCTAAAACAAGACAACATTTTGGTCTGTCAGTGAAAATTTATTAGATGTCTAACCACAGCCCAAGAATAGACGCTCAGGATATGCATAGAACATGTCAAAGAAATTAAACCAAATACTGTGTAATCACTGTTGACTTTGCTTACATGATGGGATATCCAACGATATCTCACGACCAATTCATACGGATTTGTACGAGTGATTAAAAGGTGGCTAATTCGTAATCGAATTTGTACGATTTGTCTAAACCCAGGTGATGGGTAGGTTTAGGGGCGGGGTCAGGGGTAGGTCATTTGTAGGAATTGGGCAACTCGTAAAATGTTACGATTTAGCAAAAATCATACTAAATTTGTACAAATGAGGTCATACAAATTGTTGCGAATTAGCCATCTGCAGAAAGCCACACATCTGCAAGTTATTTTGGCTAGAAGTGCATTACTCATAGCATTGATTCAACCCAAGCGTGCAGCACAAGCCCTGAAAAGTGAAGCCAAAATGTCTTGATCGCCCTCGGTGGCCAGTCCTAGTATAGGTCATAAACCCCTGCCTCCCCATGTTATTCAACGGCACGATGAGACCAACTAAACAATTAAATTACACTAGAAATATCGTTTTTCCAAAGATGATTTCTGTTATGTACTGTAGTTTTTATCACGGTTATGTAATTAAAAAAAAATTTCGGGATCTTATTGAGGCTGAGGAGATTGGAACTTTAAATTTAATATCTAAATTTCTAATTTAAAAAAAAGTGCAGGAGCATGTGCTTGCGATTGATTTCTGCGAGAGTGTGGGCGGGGCCTTGATTTCGCAGAAATAAATGGCAAGCACTAAATTAAAATTTGAGATCTTAAAGTTCCAATCTCCTCAGTCCCCGAAATTTTTTAACCGTGATAAACTACAGTAACGGAATCCATCTTTGGAAATGTAATTTAATTGTTTAGTTAGCGTGCCTGAACATATGACCTATTGTAGGAGCACGAGGCGATTTAGGTTCACTTTCAGCTTGTGCTGCGCTTGACTAAATCGATGTATAAGTAGCCAAATGTATGACTTCAGATGGTGATCAACAACAGTTGTATGACCTCATTGTACAATTTAGTATAATTTTTGTAAATAATAACATTTCCAACGTGCCCAATTCCTACAATAAACCTCAATTAGCCGCCTTTAATCAGCTCGTACAAATACGTATGGTCAAATTGGTCGTGAGACGTGATTCGGATATCCCATCATGCAAGTCAAAGTCAGCAGTGATTACACAGTATTTGGTTTAATTTCTTTGACATGTTCTATGCATATCCTTGAGCGTCTATTCTTGGGCTGTGGTTCAGACATCTAATAAATTTTCACTGACAGACCAAATGTTGTCTTGTTTTAGCCTTTAGCCTAGTCAGGGATGTGTTTGGATGGGTATTAGATGTCTTTTAAATGCAAACATGTTTGCTGGGGAGCTGGTTAAGTGATGCAAACTCCAAAAGATATTTGTTTACAAATCATGCACTATGGTAAAAAGTGTTTTGAAGTCATAACATAGATTGTGCAAGGAGTCGCGTAAGAACGCTTCTTGAGAACTTGCGTGTTTTTACTATTCCACAATCCACATGTTGTGCTTTTGCTTTGAAGGTTTTTGCTTTCTATGTGAACCGAACCCTAACTCCTGAGCGATTTGAGTGTAATAAGGTAGAGATGCAGATTTTTGCCGTGTAGTGAAGAATGCAGTATTTTGCCATTTATTTATGATGATGATGAACTTTTTCACTTGGTCACAAGTACCAGCGAAATTGGCCATCATCGTGACTTCTGAACGTTCTCACATAACTATGCCCTTATTCATTTGTATGTTTATCTGTAAGTTGGCTGTTTAATATTGGGAATTTGTTTAAAATGCCCTGCAATATGAAGCCCAGCCTCTTGGCAGACCCTCTGATAAAATATGTCCCACAGCTATGAACATGACGTGTCACAGAACCTCATTAATGAACTGGATTTGGAAGGCGCTATGGAACAACTCTCACAAAATTAGCATTGTTTACATTAGCATGTTAGCAATATCGGTTGCGTCGATCACTATTGAAGCGACTGGATTATGGCCATAGAAATTTAAGGTAAATTAATATTTTAAACTATTTCAGAATACTAGAACTGTAATTTGAGTCAACATTCTTCCTAACCTTATCTTTGTTCGATTTTTGTCTTTGAGCTTGTAGCAAAGTATTGCTGCTTAAAAACAAAAACAAAGGCAGTACTTGCCTTTAGCTGCCTTAGTACCTAAGAAAGCAGAATAGTGTTGTCATCCTTTTGGAACGTAAACGAGAGGATCAACAAGAAACGCCTTGATTTAGAAATACAGTATAGAACCCAATTAGATCCAGCTGAGATACTCTGCCTGCTTTCAACTGCTCAGCACATGTCCAGTTCTGCAGCCGTTACGGTCAGATCACATTCAGACTGGACTATGGATTTCATTTTCTGTTTCCACTCGCCCCCTCCCTTTTATGCATCTATTTCCTCTTTCATTCAGATTTTCTTCTAGCCGAGCCACATGGTCCAGGATCGGTTTCACTGGACTAAATCCAATCAGGAAAAATCAACAGATTTTCCATCACATGGCTTTAATGGGAAAATAGGTGGATTTCCAAGGTGCCTGATGGGTTTGTTTTGTTAAGAAAGGAGGGGTTGTTCTGAAAGGAAAGTGGGATTAACTCCTCAGAACAAGAGGAAGTTAAAGAGCGGGCCGCTGATAGTCCTTCCCACATTCGAAACAAATGTGAAAAGCTGGGAGTTGTGCAGAATGGAGAGGTGTTTTGGGTAAAGGTTACATCCTCCTGCTAATGGGATTTCACATACACACACAAACGCATGCACACACATTTCCTCTCACACATGTACTGCATGAAGCAGATTTTGACCTCTCTATAGTGCACATGTGGAAGGTGAATTGTAAGATTTTGACTCTGTCCCAGTGCAATCTGGGAGAACATGCAGATACAAAGACTATATGAACACATACTGCAATGACTGTCCAGTAAAAATGCATTTCTTGAAATGATCTTCATGTTCGCTTGTCTGTGTGAAACTGTGTGAAACACCATCCCTCTCGTGTGAACGAGCAGACCCCTTTTGTGCATCAACCGCAGAAGAGTGAGTACTAGAGGAAGACCAAAAACGAAAGAGAAAAGCCATGAATTTGTAAATGTCATTTATGAAAGAGCACAGTGTGGGTTAGTGGTATTGAGGAGCGTGCCTTTCCCGATGCACCGTACACACAAAAACACATCCATCTGCATTGTACTTTGTGGTCTCGCATGCATCACCTTTTTTGCTTTTTTATGTTCTGAAGATGCCACAGACTGATTTTTCTCTTATTTGCACATCCGTTCAGCACAATAAAATTAGTTTTTCTATAATCCTTCCATGTTATAAGTATTGTATCAGTATTCGTCATAAAATATTGTGAGAAACATGACTATAATTCTTTTGAGAATCAAATTGTTACCATTTGGTTGACTTGCCAACAACTATCGTTTGGTTTACTAAATATTAATTGCATTTAGCAGACCAGTCTTAGATCCAGTCATGAGAGGCTAGTGCCAGAAATAACAAAACATTTATAGTAACTGGCATAGAGGCTTTCTGAATTTAGCAGTGAATGCTTAGACACGGCTCAGAAATCTGAACTTGGCAAGTGTTGTTTTTTTTCGATCAATAATGCAAGTTCCTGTTAGGCAGAAAGAAAAGGTCACGGAAAAACCAACCCCTCCAGGACTCCACATCTTTAAACCTTGTCTGGGTTAGCAGCCACAAAGCCACACGTGGGGATAAAGAACAACAGGCCATTTCTCAAGAGAAAGAAAGAGACAGTAAGAGAAATAGAGAAAAAGACACAACGTAGTACTGGGGGAAAACGCTGAAGGTGAACTTACAGAAAGAGAGGCAACAACGCGTCGAACGTAGGAAGATAAAGCCACAACAGAGAAGAGGACGACCACCCAGTGGTGAGGGGACAAATGAGCACGTCAGGTGTGAGCAGCGACATCTCTCTGGGAATCCCTCTCCACCTCCTACATAACAACCGCTATTGCCGCAAGAGTGGGGTAAACCTGCAGAAGCGCTCGATCTGCAACTCAGGGCGTTAAAGATTAGGGTCAACCCTAAATGGCAGTGCTATGTGTACATCCAGTAAGCTTTAAGAAGAGAAGTTAAGAAAAGCTAATGAAACTGTTCCCCACTCTTGTGGTTCCTCAAAAAGTCCATGTTTTAGGCTGTACTTTCCTGCAATTGGAAGACACCTGACTGAACTTCACTGATATCATCAAAACATCATTCCAGCACAGTGTGAAAGCTTTCTTTGACCAGGAAACCTCTCCATGGGTTTCCCCACACTGATTTTATAAACAGGACAAGGAAACAGAGTGGAACAGTAGGGAAACTCGACTGCTTTTTTTTTTTTTAAGAAATGACATTTAAAAGGAACTAAACTGCCATATCCAATGTTTCCCCTTTAGTTGATTGGTTCTTATAATTACTACTTTTGATGATTCACAAACTATAAGTCAGTAATTTCATGCTTTCCGTCTTTGAAAACCACCAGTACAATAGCGGTCTTGGATGTTATACGAATACCTGTTGGTGTGGATGCATTAAGTTTTTGTTTATTAGTCATAGTAGTGGTGCAGTAAATCTACACTTTGCTGGAGAAACGTTAATAAACTCAGTAATAAACTCTTTAGCAGCACAAACACAGTCCTGTAAGTCCACCATAGTTTTGGTTGTCAAGTACTTGCACATATAGGGCCCTATCTTGCACCCAGCGCAAATGACTTTGTACGCGCATGTATCATTCCTATTTTGCACCCATGCAAAGTGGGCTTTTCCCTCCACAGACGCATGTCGGTAAACTAGGAAATGAACTTGCGCTCCCTGGGTGGGTTGGCGCAAAGAGGCGTGTTCGGTGCAAACATTCCCTGATGCTATTTTACAGTTCCAGAAAACAATTCCACCACTGACCAGAAAAAAATCTAGTCTAAAGTTGTGTTGCGCATTTGTTCATAATGTTATTTTAAGCCCCCAGCCCCCATGCTTGGCCATAAAGTAGCGGGTGCACAACGCGCATGCACTTTGATTCTGACATCAACACAGATGCAGCAGTTTTTATTTAAGCAAATCATATATTATAACAAGGAAAACAAAAATAACACATGAGGGAAATCATTATGGTGTCCATGAAGATGTAAAAAAAGGTAGGCCTAAATCTAGTTTACACATTTACCCAGATTTTTCAGGCTAATTGTGGTAATGACAGATCAGACCTATTTGCCCAATAGTGGCAAGACACATGGACATACACATACACATAAGGACGTCTGACAAATTAGTTTGTCTGTCAGAGAATCAGGGAAAGAAAATCTCCCATTCCCATACAATGTCACTTCTCTGTCTTTCACTGCCCTGACAAGAACGTCTCCTTGGCTGTGAATGCTCCTTGCGCAGGCCTGGTAAATCCACCATACCATAGTAATAGCTATCCGCCATGCAACATGTGCACTTGCTCTTAAAGGGTGTGTTGGATGACGCTTCTGGGGTGCGTTTCCCGTACAACGACATAGCTCGCTGCTTCACTACCATAGTCCGATATAACACAGTCTCATCCCAAGACATCATATGACTGACGTCTTGAGACGTATTTTGACCATACGTCAATATCCGCCTTTTCAGGGTCCCCTTAAACGTTGGTTATATGACGATCCTGGGACGTCATACAACTGACGCTTACCTTTAACGCCAGTTAGGTGATGGGTTGGGTTTAGGGGTAGGTTTAGGTCTGGGGTAGAGTTAGGATCCAGATACACGTCATCTAACCGGCGTTTAAGGGACCCTAAAGAAAGGCGGATATTGACGTATGGTCAAAAGACGTTAGTTGTATGACGTCTTGAGATGAGACTGTGCTGTACGATACAGACGTTCAGAGTAGCTAGATAGTCACGAACTTTCCCAGAACCCATTGTCGCAAAGTATCGTTCAACCACATTGGTTTTGCACGTGGTAGAATGATAACTACTTTTAATGAAACTGTTTGATATCCAATTAAAACTAGATTTTTTTATATAAATTAAGGACATGTCATCTAAAGACTATTTCTAAATGTTCCCTGTTATAATGCTTTATTACCAGAATCAATATTTGTCTCATTCTTAAATAGTAGAGCAAGTTTGCACATGCACACTCTTCAAACACGGTACTTTAAATCTTTTTTAAAAAACTAAAAGATGTCAATTACATTTCTATGTATTCTAAATAAAAGGCACCAGTTGTACTGAATGTCAGCTTGCTTATTTTGCTCAAGGTAAGGATTTATTACGTCCAAATGTGAAGCAATATAGAAACGATGCCTGTAACCACAGGTCGAGAGCTGTCGTTCAAACCACACAACTTTGCAATGCTGTTTGCGAATGATCGCTGGAACGATGGTTTCGGGAAACACCGACTCGTTGAACTATGCTGATAATGACAGAACTTGTGACCATAGTTGAGTAACAATGCTTTCGGGAAACGCACCCCTAAATGGTTTATTTCATGTTACGCCCAAACCACACCTATCAATAATGAGGCTACTTCAAACCAACCCCTTTTAAACTTGCATGCGACGCAAGAGTCATTTTATCCCACCAGTAAAATAGCAACAGCACCCAAGACCCGCCCACAAAGTTACTTGAGCTTTGTGCTTGATACTTGCATTTCAGATCATTAAAATAGGGCCCATAGACTGAACTGCAACATGCATGCGCATGACGTCACTGCTTTCACAAAATTACATTTTTGTAGTTTACATGGAGACGATAACAGTATAGTTTTCAAAAAACAACAACTAAACTTTCCATTTTCAGAGGCCCCAAAGTTTAAAAGTGAACACGAGTGTTGGTACAAAAGTGGTCTTGGATGTTATACTGAAACCTATTGGGGTGTCCACATTAGCTTTTTGTTTATTAACTCATATTATTAAAGCCAATAGGATTTTTCCATTGGCTTTTGGACTATTTCCAGAAAATTAGCTCTGTGACCAAAAGTTTAGGATTTTTACATGTTTTGAATTGTACAGCATGACAATCTTCACAAATGAAAACAACCTTTATGATTTTTGAAGTCTAAATTCAATTGCCAGAAGTAAAAAGCTAAATGCAGGCTATAGATTACAACTACATGGCTTCAACTTCACCATCACTAACACTCTTTCAGTGTTTATTAAAAAAAGAAAAAAAGTCTAAGAATAGTTTGAAGGGTGCAATTATAAACACAATGAGGCAGGTTGGCGTGTTGACATGCAATGTCTCCAACATCCTCTTTAGTCCCATTCAGCCACTCGCTAGCAACCGCCTTTTCAAGACAAGTAAAAGCTTTCAACTGGTATTACTGATGTATTTTATATTGTAGAATAAATATTGTGTGTGTGTGTGGCATGGGCAGGGTGGAGAGCGTTATCTGAAACGTATCTGTAACCTCTGCAAACTGATCTGAGCTTTGCTACACTACACCTGTGGTCTGGATGCCAGTCATACTGGGTTTCATCTCAAACACACACACACACACGCTCTATTAGAGGTACATGCTGTACACTGGTGTACATTTGCTGATGAGAGGCTGAAATCTCTTTATGGTGACTGGGGTCTGGATATGGCCTTGGATAAAAAAAAGATGACCGCATAAACCAGAAAATATTTTTTTACAAATATATATACAAATATATATACAAATAATATATATATATATATATATATATATATATATATATATATATATGTGTGTGTGTGTTTGTGTATATGTGTGTGTGTATACAGTATACATATATATATATATATATAAATATACACACACACACATATATTATATATATACACACACACACATATATTATATATATATATATATATATATATATATATATATATATATATATATATATATATATATATTTTTTTTTTTTTTTTTTTTTTCTAAACAAGCACATCCTTAAATATCCTCAAAGGAAAATTGTAATTTTGGGTACAATGATTTCTCTAAACTGTATCTAATTATGCAAACACATACATACATTGAAATAAATAAATCTAGACGCAAATAAAAAATAAATTGTGATATTTACGATAAAACAGTAACCAAATTTAAGGGTTGAACTTAATTTTCCTATAATAAACAGTAACTGGTATAAAGTTAATATAATAAAGAACTAAAATCTATTTTTATACCTTATAATATCCTGACAGCCATCTTAAAAATGGAGAACGCCACATGATGAATTAAGGTTCCTCACAAGTAGCTTTTCCACAAGCTTATTTATCAACATAAGATGTAATATACATAAAATGTCTTGTTTGATTGATTACCAGTTTTTCACTTTCAAGAGAGCCATAATATTTTTTACCATAATAATTTGACAATTTTAACTTTAAAAGTACAATCTTTATACCATCTTGAGGAATTGTGTAGTTCAAAAGCACCTTTTGTTTTTCAAAAATAATGTGCATGTAAAAGCGCCTGTCCACTGACCCATAAACTCTCAAAAAGGTACAGGCATGGACAGTACATTGCACTGGCACGACTCGCCAGACCTGTACAATGTACCAGCGCTGACAGTCTCAGGTTAAGCTTTTAGTGTTGTGTAGAGGTCAACTGGTGAGTGGTGAAGGAGAGAAAGAGAGGGAGAAAGAAAGAACGAGAGGTTAGTGATGGAGGTCGGGTCAAATGCTAATTTAACACATGGCTCAGTTGAACAAGAAACAGCAATGTACACCAGAGACTTCATGGCACAAATCTCTCTCTTACACACAATTAAGTGTGCTGGCTGAGATTACAACCTTGAAATAGAAAACGGCATCTCCATCTCACATTTCACTGGGGGCTGTCACACACACACACAGAGCGAGAGGGGGTTGAGTACAGCGCTCTGATCTTATGATGGAGGGGATGTGAGACAAAAGCAGACCTTTCAAAAGAACTCCTTCATAAATAAACATCTACATTCGGCAAAAGGAGTGTGTTCACTCATGCGTGAAGTGTTTGCGTGTGTGTGTGTGGTGAGGTGGTCTGTGCTGTGAAATGCACTCAGGCCATTTTCAGTCTGATTCTGTGCATGTCCACTGACCTGTGACTGTTCACTTCAAGATTTTTCCCCTTGAACCCTGTCTTTCTTTGTTGTTTCTTCTCCCCCAGTGGAAGAGGTGGGCTGCCAACCTGAAAAAGTTCACTCTGGCTGAACTGGACATTGATAAACGGCTTGCTTTACACAGGGACAACCACGAAATACCAGATAATTGTGGGCCTGGTCGTTACATTATTACAATTTACAAGACAATACTCTGTAAAACTTGTTCACAAGTCATAGTGAAGCTCAACAGCTCAGCTGTATAGCTTTATACTAAAACATACATTGAGTAATTGTGAAAAGTTTGTCTCGTTTACACAAACCACTTCTTTCTAAGAGTCCATTTCAACAAGCTGTTTCAAAAAATCTGTATCACATGATATTTACACGCTCTAAACTTGTTTTAATAAATGTCTGTCTCAAATATAACTGATTAAGTAGGATCAATCATTGTATTTATTGTATTTTATGTGATCCAGTTCAGTTTTTACACAGACAGTATAATTGAGATGAATGTTCATGCCATATGAGGTTGTCGCAACTGGGCTTGCTGAAAATATGACTATAACAAGATACTATTACAAATCCAGCGCAGTCTCATCCCAATTCGTCATATAACTGACGTTTTGGGACGTCTTTTGACCATTCGTCAATATTCGACTTTTAGGGCCCCCTTAAACGTCGGTAGATGACGTTATGGGATCCTAACTCTACCCCAGACCTAAACCTAACCCTAACCCCAACTCGTCACCTAACTGACGTTAAAGGTAAAGCGTCAGTTGTATGACGACCCGGGATAGTCATCTACCGACGTTTAAGGGGGCCCTAAAAAGTCATATATTGACGAATGGTCAAAGGACGTCCCAAAACGTCAGTTATATGACGAATTGGGATGAGACTGTGTTACTTTGTCATGTTGCTTATGGTTTTCCCACTATTATTAATTACTCTGTTCAAACAGGGACAGACAAAAGTGCAAATAATCTTGTGTGTTAAAGGGATAGTTCATGTCATTCCAGAACCTGTAGGAAAACACAAGAACATAGAGATTTTGAAGAATGTTTCAACTGTTTTGTTAAAAGGTACAATATGCAGGATTTTTGCAGTAAAATATCCAAAATCATTAGAAATCGTAAATCGTGAGATAATTGCGATTTTTAACCAAGGAAATGGGGCGTGTGAGCAGGGGTGAGGAGTTGCCAGTCAATGACGTCATATTCGCGTTACCCCTGGTTTCCGCCAGGTTTGACCTTGTACTGCAATAGTAACCATGGCGACAGGCATGGACAACTAGGTCGGTTATAACCGTTATGCGTGTCAACTAACAGTCAAGCAGGGTTTTGTTAAATTATGGACCATGGCTAGCAGACTTTGAAGACAAAAAGAGGACTAAAACGAAGATCTTTCCAGATGCCGAAGCTCCATGTCTGCGGCTAAACTGGACTGACAGAGTCAGAGTGTTGCATGTTACTTGAGCAAACAGGCGAGCAAATCAATGTATATAAAACTAATCAATGTTATATAGTTCAACATGATGAAAGTTTGAATATGATGTGTATGTTACTTCTTAAGCTAATCTAGCTTAGTCTGATACAGCCAACAAACAACCTACCTAACAACATTCAATACACACAAATGCAGTTTAGCAAGTGAAGCAGCTCTGCGTTACCTCAAGTTTAATTCCTCTAATAAACTAACCTGTGTGAGTAATTCAGCATGTAGTTCGGTAAGAATGAAATGTCCTTATTCCTTTATATCCGCGGGACTCGTGTTGCGTGTGGCGCTGGTATACGTCTAAGCAATCGCGCCCTGCTTCATACTACAGTCATGTTAAAAACATCAATGTATTCACTCCTCCATATAAGATCCATCAGCTCAACGACAAGATCCATAATTCCGCTTAATGCGAAATATGTCATTATTTATATGCCTTTGTTATTGTAAGAGGTTAGCGACCCCTGGTGGTGAAACAATCTTGTGTATGTGTACCTTTAATACAGAAGTGAAATAAATAAATAAAATCAAGCAGGTTTGGAAAGTAAACGAGGAATATATTTCCTTTTGGATTAACTGTCCCTTTAAGCAATTCGCCTTTGTTTATCAGATTTGATTTAAGTCGGTAACAACTTACAGTTGCTAACTTATATGATTCGCATTTACAATAAACAATACGACAAATATCTGAAATCTGTCAAAAAGTGAAATAATGAGTCATGCCTATTCTGAATCAGTGTGTTTTTGACAGATTTTTGAGTCAATGAGTTGAACCAGTTCTGACCAGATCAGTCAGATTCCCAAATGAACCATCCAATCATTTTGATTACAAAAATGATTCGTTCACCAAAGAGAATTCACTAACATGCCAGAATATTTGTTTTCTTTGCACACAACTAGGACCTGGAATGCACATTGTTTTAGGTGGGACAGGAAGGCCAAAGCAGGGTCCTAACATAGCCCTTTCCTGGGATCCATCCAGGGTTTATATGAGGACAAGGAACACACAGGCCTTTGCACAAACACAGTTCAGCAAAACTATATTAAGCACGGCACGATACCTTCACATTGAGGTGTGTGGCATCCAGAATAGAACACAGGCCAAGAAAAGGGCAGCCTAAACTTGTCCACCCTTACAAGCAGATGCGCTCTCTCTCAGGGCTGGTACAACAACTAAAGATGTGCACATTTACAGAACACAACACTCATCGGGTCTTGAACTGCATTTCGGCTTCCCCAGAGACCCTCCAATCAGGCATCACCAGAGGCTTTTAGCCTGCCTCTGATTAAGCAGAAATTAATTCTGCTGGGCTGAAGGGTGACATCATGGCACATGGGCACGCTGCCAACTGCTTACATCTGCAACAATCAGGTCAGCGGCACACCCCCCGCCACACATACTGTACAGTCTTATGCTCATTGCATTAACAGAACCAAATCTCATCCCGCAACCCCTGATAGCCAAATCCCATCCATATGAGCAAACAAAACCCTTCCCTTTAAACTCTACGTACAAGAGACCGTTGGAAAAAAAGGTTGCTCAGTCACCTATTTTATCTAATTTGTCATTGTATTAGAGAAGAACCCTAAATATTTTTTGGAGGAATGATGAAAAATCCTCCAAAGTCCAGGGCCAAACTTTGAAGAATCTAAACAAAAGGCCCACTGCGGGCTGAGAGTAACCTGACCGCTGCTTGACCAAAGCCCTTAGCATCTCGCTCACGCTCTGATCAATGAGTGCTCATAAATCTGACTTGGTAGTGACTCACATAATGATTTTATCTGCTACGTATTCCACTTTTCAGTGCCTCACCCCTGACCTTTTCCCTGAGGCAATCTTAAGAGGATAATTTCTCAACAGCGTAAGCTGGAAAGGCTTTGATGAGTCGACTCAGTTGTAAACAATATTATATCAGGGAGTTCAAGGGGTTGAGGAAGACATTTACAGCGTAGTTCTGCTCCAAACAAGGCAACAACTTTAGGCAACACCATAGCTCTTGACAGGTTTCAAACAGTAAGATACATAGTTTTGCACAAAATCTATGACAGAAATGCATGTATGCCTCATATCCCAGAATGCATTGTGGCAAGCTCTTTAGGAAATTAGTTGAGGGTTAAAAAAAAGTTCAACTTTTAAAATGTGCATCTCTGAGACCTTGCATTTTTTCCACTCTGCTGACTAGCGTCTTGCATTTCTGTGTGAACGACCTTTAAATCATGGACATCAAGACATTTTCTAAATGTCTATGTACAATCCGTCAGGACACATTTTAGGGACGTGTTACAGAAGAGCAAACACGCTGGAAAATATGCATCTTCTAGATGAAAACATGCATGTCATATATAGAGACATCTCATGATGCATATATTATCAGGGATGTGTTTTTGCGTTTAAGAGTAGGCCTGTTGTGTTTTTAGCTTAGCAACATGCTAACATAAGTCTTTATAGAGGGTACTGCGCATGACCTCACCTGTCGGCCGGAGTGCCTGCAGTTACTCACAGTGAGTGGCAAAATGACTGAGCGGCTGTATATGTTTTTAGCGTGAATGCAGGGAAAAACAAACACAACACATACAGTGGGAAAGAGCTTTGCGATCAGTAGCGCTTCTAGGCACGGGCGAACCGGGCAGTCGCCCGGGGCAGCATTTCTTCATGTCACATGGGGGCGGCACGAGCACGAGCCGCAAAGTTTTTCTATTTTTTATCATTTCGATTCAATTATTGGCAATGGCGCCCTGCTTGCTAAGAAGGTGCCGTGCGCAGAAGCGATGTCAAGGGGATCTCTTGATTAGTTCACGTAACGTGTCTTTTGCGCACTCGAGGTCATTATTTCAAATCCTCTATGTTTCAAATAGGCGCACGCTCAAACTTTTCAGTATGGGAGTGCACGTGCACCCAAACACTTGGGTGTTTTTTCTCTTCTCCAAGCGTTTTTCTGTGGTGGAAATACATTAGCTACATTAGCATTAGCTCCGAAGGGGTCTCGCCCTGGGTGTAATTCAAAGTAGAACCGCCACTGTTTGCGATTATTTTTATATTTTATATTTTTACAGACTGCTATAGAAAGAGGAGCAAATGGTTCGCTGCAATTCACAGAAACAACTGGTCTCAGCGAAAGGTGGATTTGCAGTTATCATTTTGTGTCAATATGCTGAATTTAAGTGGAAAACCATACCCATATATTGTTATATACATATTAACAACTCATCAAGTAAATTTTTAGCATTGCATATTCTGCATTATTTTTTTTATAAACACTGACCAAAAAAAAAAAAAAACTATAAAGTTTTAGGGCTGGACAAAATGATATGTAGGCTATATAGGCTATATATAACACTGACATAAGTGACCACTTCGATTTAGACCCACCTATATAGTATTTATATAAAGCGTTCACAGGCAAATTTGCTTTATGTTTAGGTCTATATTGCTTTTATTTCCCCGGTGTTCGAAATCAGGCAAACATAAATGTCAGGCAACACGATTCCTGGCTGCATGTCAATATCCATGGATCACTGGATCTTTAGTAAGTTGTAAGGAACACTATTGAGTCCAACATTTTGTTTAAATTGATAAAATTGTTCGTTTTAGTATCGCGTTTTCGCAGTTTCCCCTATTAAATCCAGTCACGCAGCAGATGTTTTGCCACTCAGTCAGGCTGAGGGGGTTGTTCCGGCGGGAAAGTGATGTCAATGCATTCCCTCTATTGAAAGTTAGCATTCTATGTATCCTGCTAAAAAACACATCTTAAACTGCATTATATTAGTTGGTTTAACTGATTTTAAAAAGGTTTTTTATAAGAGTTAGTCTCTCAGCCTCTCTTTTTCTTGTGCATTTCACATAATTTTGAATTGTACCGAGCAGCTTGTCATAATGAGCTGAAAAAGCAAACTGTTTGGCTTTTTTATGGCACCATTGACCACCTTATCCACACTGACCCTCCTGTTAGCGTCTCCTCCTCTGTCTTGTACCTTTGACCCCACTCAGCTACAGCTGAACTCACTCTGATTTGGTGCATGAGCAGGTCATGGTAATGGAGTGAAGGTTTGAAGCTGGGAGAAAGCAGTATTGTCTGTGAGAGGAAGGATGGCATTAGAGATGGAGTGATCTGGAAAGAGTGGGAGACAACATGGCACATAATTGGCCAAAAGAATGCGCTCCACTGGCTCACATCCAGGAACATTCCGACAAGGCAATGCCCATGGGGAGGTATCCGTTCAGAGCCAATGTGAAAGACAAGCTTTTAAAAAAGAGGAATAAAGCTGGATTACCAAAGTAATGTCAAAGCAACCTCTGGCTTAGAAGCACGGACATACAGTGACTATTACAGTGGTGTTGCCGACATTGTGAAGCCTGTAGAGCAAGAGTGCCAACATCTTAACAGCATTTTAATGCAGGCCTATGTTTTAACGGGCCATTTCATGGGAAACCAGATTTTTCTTGGCTTATCTGGAAGTAAAAAACAAGTCTAAGATGGAAATAAAGTGATGCAAGCTGGAAATTAGCTCACTGACTAGCCATCATGCTCCAAAAACTAGCTTGGTTACCTTAAGTAGCTGGTTGGTTGAATTGCTGCTGGTCCAAGATGGTCTCACGACAAGGTCTTCTCAGATTGTGTCATGTTTATGATCTCATTAATTAACATAACCATTCATGTCTACATATAAGTGTCTACCAGGAACCGGCAACTTGCCTGGGGTGTTAATGTGAAGAGGTTGGCTAAACACGTCATGTGCATATCAAGGTCTTAAAGGCACAGAAAGTTCCATCTCTGAACCGTAGAATAAAACAGGCGGTTTAATTTAAAGATCAGAGTTGGTGGAAAATGCAGGATCTTTGATTTTGTTTCTTTCACAAAGCCTTTAAATGTTTTTAAAGGACTTACAGTAGAGTTTAGCACAAGTCATGTTGATTTTTATAAAACTTCTTAGTAGCTTTTTCTGTCGTTTTGGAGCTTAACAGCCTGGATCCTATTCGCTTTTATTACATTAAAACAAAGTGGCATTACATTCTTCAACATTTCACATTTTGTGATTCATGAAAGAATGCAATTCATGTACAAATGAATACACTATATAATCAATAAAATTGTGACAATAGATTACAAGCAATGTTATTAATTAAATTTATCAAAGTAGAACTGAGTAATAATTTGTGTAATGAATTCCTTAAAAGTTAAGGTTCCACTTTATTTCGACAGTCACTTTAGACATTCTACTAACTATAAGCAACTACATGTCAACTAACTTTCATTAGAGTATTAGTAGACTGTAGTAGACCGTCAGTAGACTATTAGGTTAGGATTAGGTGTTAGGGTTTAGGTTAGGAGAACAAGTTGACTTGTTGCTAAGTTACTTACAGTCAGTTGAATGTCTGTTGGGGGACCAACAAAATAAAGTGTTAGCAGATATTAAGCTGACAGTCTACTAATACTCTAATGATAGTTAGTTGACATGTAGCGGCAAAGTTACTTATAGTTAGTTGAATGTCTAAAGTGGACTATCAAAATAAAGTGTTACCAAAGTTAACCATTTAAAATGAGTAAAATGTACACAAAGAAAAAAAATATCTGAATAACAGATAGACGTCAAAGATGAATGAATAACTCTTTATTTTATATTGCCAATATTGAATGTTAACAAGCAGAATCACTGAAGGAGAAAACCATCATTTTAAGTCACCATTATAGTGATCGATGTCATTCACTTTAAGTTTTGTTTGGCTGACACAGAGTTATAACAGTCAGATGAACAAATAGAAAAGGTTATCTGATGGTGTTGGTTATGTTTTAACATTTTTTAATAATCATTTGACTGGTTAACTTTTAAGGAATTAATTTGATTAATTATTACTCAATTCTAATTTGTTACACCAAATTAATAATATTGCTTGTAATCTGTTGCCACAATTTTATTGCTTAGATATAGCATATTCATTTTTACAATGTGGACATGAGGATACATCTAAAAGGATAAAGTAGAGGATAAAGAAAACGATTGTAGCATTTTGAACCTTATTTCTCTTTCTTTCTCTCACACAGACCTTCGCTAGTTCTGACCCGGTTATAAACTTTCTTAGAAAAACATTGAATAGTTTCATGGTTTCTTTGTCGCAGTGATGATAGTCACTGATAGGTGTTAACCACTGTCAAGAATAGATTGTCGAAACATCTTTTCACACGGGTAAGACAAACTGGAAGAGTATCAGACAACAGAGGAGCGAGAGGTCTTTGCTGTGACAATACACAACAGACCAGACATAACAAAAAGACATGTTTATTTTTCTCTCAGATGGCTGGCCTGTTGTTTCTGACCCACAGATTGTCCCTCTGCTCCTGACTGGAGGAAGGACTCACCACTGGAGTAAGGAAGATATTGGGAGGGAAAACATGGGAAGAGGGATAGATGGAACCAAAGAGTACTGTCATATTGGCCACTTCAATGCTACTTTATGGTGGCTTTGCACATATTTTGCTAAGAAGCAATTTTTGATTTAATCTGAGAGCTGTCTCACTCCTCCATAGACTGCCTAAGGGACTGGCTCTTGACGGCCCATAAAGTCATTAAAGAAAATGTTTAAATATTCCATGTGCCTACAGTAAATTATAGGTTTATCAAGCAACGAGACTACTTTTTGTGCGGAAAAAATAATAATAACGACTTTATTCGACTCTTATTCCATTACTTCCTTATGGGCGCATGCCGAGAACTGAGACGAGGACGTTCTCATTCGACGACTTCTTGTTACTGGCTGCTCACCGCTTAGGAGTATTACCGCCACCTACCGTATAAGATGACGTGCTGATATAGCTGGAAGCGCAAAACTTTCTGTTTACAAGCAGAGGAAGATGCGCACTGTACATACGCTTTTCAATTAGCGTATTTTCCGCACTACAAAGTGCACTTAAAAGCCTTTAATCTTCTCAAAAACGACAGTGTGCCTTATAATCTGGAGCGCCTTATATATGGATCATCATCTTATACGGTAGGTGGCGGTAATACTCCTAAGTGGTGAGCAGCCGGTAACAAGAAGTAGTCGAATGAGAACGTCCTCGTCTCAGTTCTCGCGCATGCGCCCATAAGGAAGTAATGGAATAGTCGAATAAAGTCGTTATTATTGTTTTTTCCGCACAAAAAGTAGTCTCGTTGCTTGATAAACTTATAATTGAGCCACTGTAGGCACATGGAATATTTAAACATTTTCTTTAATGACTTAATGGGCCGTCAAGTGCCAGTCCCTTAGGCAGTCTATGGAGGAGTGATTCAGCTCTCAGATTAAATAAAAAATATCTTTATTTGTGTTCCGAAGATGAACGAAGGTCTTACGGGGTTGGTACAGCATGGGGGTGAGTAATTAATGACTTAATTTTCACTTTTGGGTGAACTAACCCTTTAAGGCTTGAAACGGCTCTAAAATGTATTGTTCCCTCTAAAAAAGAAAATTCTCTCATCAAGTATTGACCCTCATGTCACTCCAAATCTTTATGGATTTCTATTTTGAAAAAAATGCCTCATGTTTTTTTTGTCTGTACAATGAAAGTCATCTGGGTTCATTGTTGTTATGGACTCCACTGACTTTCATTGTATGAACAAAAACAGTTCTTTAAAATATTTTCTTTTGTGTTATGCAGAAGAAAGTCATGAAGGTCTTGAGTGACATGATGGTGATCAGACAGAGATGTGTTGCTTTAATGGATAGTCAGTCCATCCACTCCATTAGTGTTAAAAGGAACTTGTAGACATTAATGCACCCCAAAAATATTAACCTTTACACTATCGCTACCTTTATAACCACACGTTTATTACCACATTCCGCAATCATTTAAACGCTTTCAACTCTACTAACCTTTGAGTTTACCTTTAACCTGACCCCACTATTTTCCCTGAGGGGCCTTTTCTTACAGGATCAGAGGAGTAATGGTACCTCACTAGATTCCATACCCCACACACACACACACACACACACACACACACACACACACACACACACACACACACACACACACACACACACACACACACACACACACCTCCTCTAAGGGTCTTTGAGGGGGAGCCAGATTCAGCTGTTTAAAGATGATGGACTGAAATGCACATATGTACCCTTTGACCTCTGAACTTCAAGCGGGTGACAGGGGGGTTCTAAGTTTGTGTGTTTAAAAGGTGCACACCCATCTCACACATTTGTCTTAGTGAGAAGTTTCCACATACTTTTTCCATCTAACCTTCAAACCTCACGAGAAAGGGGTAAAATGTGTGTATGTAATGTGATCTCACTCGTGACCTGAAATAGCAGTTCAAAAGCCTGTGCCTGGATATTGTTCTGCGATAATCCACAATAACAGTCTGTCAGTTTTCAAACTTTTTCCAACTGAGTTCATTAGTAAAGCTTGCTAAGGCAAGTGTCACTATTACTTTTGTGTATATTTCGGCTTTAAGCATTTGTTTAAAACACTAACCCTAACCAGAGCCGGATAGTATCGGAGTACATTTACTTGAGTACAGTACTTAAGTACAATTTTGAGGGATCTACTTTACTCGAGTATTGGTTTCGGGGAGTACTCATGACTTTACTCAAGTACATTTGAGAGGCAAATATTGTACTCTTTACTCCACTAATTCTATTCTTAACCGTGAGTACCCGTTACTACTTCTAAAAAAACTAAAATAAAAATATCGGAAACCCTCAATTTGTTGTTTCCCTCTCAAACGTGATTGGATTGTGCATGCGCCACTGATTGGGACAGCCTATCAGCAATCACCTTTCCGCCAAAGTCAACTCCATGGTCAGATTTAGATAAGAGACGAAACCATGGACAAAACAATGAATGAAGAAGCAACCCGTGGCCCCACCTCGCCAGACTATTTCAATTTTCTTAAATGTTAAATAAAGCAACATATGGTAAAAAGATGAAAATGACTTGATTTTACTTTCAATTCCTTTTACATTCTCCAAGGTATTAACATTAACATTTTTCATAACTCCATGTAGGACGTTTATGTCCATAAATGTAAGCACTGTGGCAGTAGTAATGCAATATTTAGAAAATATACTCTTGTACTCTTGATACTCGAGTACTTTGGAAAAACAAGTCCTTCAGTACTTTTACTTAAGTAGACATCTGACTGTGGTACTTTAACTTGTAATTGAGTAAAATTTAGCAAGGGGTATCTGTAATAATAAAGTAATAAAGCTCAATTAATAAAGCTGTGTACTCTATTTGCCTCTGACCCCAACCCCCAGTTCCACAGACAATGATGTTTAAGCTGATGTTTAAGATGTTTAAGCTGTTTTAACTGAAAGCACTAAGATATCTTAAAATATGTCAGTGCCATTGTTTTTTCTCAAAATGGACACTAATTAAGGTGCCATATGTAATAATTGAGGTAAAAATATACAGAAAATGAGCTACACATCAAAAGAATGAGAAGAAATAAGTGCAATGATGTCATTAAAAACTGACAAGTTATATTGCTGCCGAGATATAAACCTAAATTAGCATGCTAAATTACTAGCCCCGGCCCATCAGGTGTCGTAATACCAGTTTCGGCCATGGGAGGCGGTATGCGGGCGGGCAACATAAACACCAGCCAAACTGCAATAGACGAGTAACTCGCGCGGCTTGTGTGTACTTGAACCTGATGTCAGTCATGTGGAAATACAGCCCACTACTACATTTCAGAGTTCAAAATATGATTGGTCGACATTATGCCTGAGGAATACATTTTGGTAAGTTGTAGCATTCTGTATCTTTCAACAGTGTTCGTGTTCTTTAACCATTATCTAGTAGAGATGATCGCTTCACGTGCGATAGGGATCTGTGGTGCAACATGTACAAGCGCCAAAATGGTATTTATTGTTTGAATTGCGTAATAAAATTGACAGAATCTGAGAGCTTAACTAACCTGCTGGCTAAGTGTCATTTGCGTGTCTCACGGTGAATTCATTAGAGTTGGCAGCTCTGACATCAGTAAATGCTGTCTGTCAAATTAATTTAAACTAACAATAAAAGTGTAATATGAACAAAACGAATACCGTAAACTTAAAATAATAGCCCAGGGTTTTCTTTTCCCATATCGTCGAAATGCACCAGCTTGTTTTTGAGACAGGTGTCTATGAGACGGTCTTCATCATTTAGTGTTGAGATGTTGCTCATTGAGTCTCTGATCTCTAAAAATCTCCAAATGCTCCACGTGAAACTGCGGTTTTCCAACCTTTTACTATCGTGTCAAATGATTTGAATAATATGCGTCAGAAAAAGAGCAAAACAGCGCTCGTTTGTGTTATTTGAAGACGTAAGAGTGCGCGCGGCCACGGCACAACTCACTTTCTGGAGGTATACTGCCCCCGTCTGTTATGGAAGATGGAATATGTTTTGATTTTTAGTTCCAGATGGCACCTTTAATGTTTTTTTTTCTAAGGCCTAATCATTGCTTAATCATCAGTGTTAAACGAATGCAACTCATCCTCCATCACTTACCTCTCGTTGTGCAGCTTGTTGAAGAGAGGTGTGCTACAACTTTTCTAAGTGGTTGAACTTAAAGGAAATACACAGATTTTCAACCAGCTTTGTATTGTTACAATGTCGGTAGTATATGTAAATTAACAATTGATACTTTTTCTCTCCCATTTCTATTATTTGTACGCGATCGTCTCTCGCGCCGTTGATTATGTCATTGCTGTCGCTTGTCCACCATTTTTACGATCAGCGCAATGCATGATGGTATGTAGGGCTTGGGTTAGTGACCATCGGTTGTACACTACTTTTCAAAATGCATTCTGAGATACATTGAGTGGACTATATAGGGTATAATAATCATCACTATACATTCGGACAGCACTACAAAATGGCGAGCTCAATATTTTGTCCACTATATAGTGAGTAGAGGGAGATTTCGGACACAGCCTACATATTTAGAAATCCCTAAAAATACCCTAGCAACCACTCAGAATACCCTTGCAACCGCATACTGTATCTACATACTAAAAAACAGCCTAGCAACCACTCAGTAGAACCTATCAACCACATAGCTACAAACTTAACCCTATCAACACCCAGAATACTCTCGTAGCCACATACTGTTTCTATATACTAAAAACACCCAGACAACTCCGGCAACACCCTAGCAACCACTGCAGTATTTGAAATCTATGAAATAATTAAGCTGATAAATTACCTTGGGTGAAAGTTACTTTGGATAAAAGTATAAATAAATGCATAAATATAGTTTTGTTAAAGAATACTTTCCACATGGGTGTTTCCACCATATGTGGAACACAATGAGTTCAGGCAGTTACCCAGAGAGGCCTGGGGCACGGATAGTTAACAAGCTCTCCTGTCCCAAGAGGATCCTCTCCTAGATTGACATCCCTTAGAAACAGTGATTTACAAATGAGAGCCACAGAGAAATCACTTCTCGAGTTAGAGCGTGGCAAGATTGCCCTAAAAAAAGACTCCCTGGTGTTTGGTATAACAGCATTCATGCTGTTAAATCTGTGTTTAGGCCAACGCTTTGGTTCATTTACAGAGAAGCATAATCCAATGTAAAGCAGCGGTGAGTCAAATAAAATACATCTAATTCTGTCTCTTCTCACTCAGAGTTAATGTGCTGTTTCAACAATGTGCTCCTTCAGCCCAGTCAGAGCTATAACCGATGTATTCATGTAACTGTGTGTGATCAGTCTGATGTATTGCTTACTGAAATCGCTGTGACTCACTTCTGGAAACGTCTGTGAAATATGATTTTAAAACACTCAGGTTATTTATTACAACTGTGTATGTGCGTCCACCTTGCATCTCCAATTGCATATTCACTATCTATCACTAACAAGAGAGACTTTAGGCTGTTTCTGTTACAAAACCATTTCATGTTTCATGTATTGCGCGAAGGTTGTTTCTTCGCCAACTTCATTATGCAGCAAAATAATATATGTATATATATATATATATATATATATATATATATATATATATATATATATATATATACTGTGTGTGTGTGTGTATATATATATATATATATATATATATATATATATATATTTATTTATTTATTTATTTATTTATTTATTTATTTATTTATTATTCGGCCCATTTCTAAGTAGCATTTTATTGTCAGCAAAAGTCATTGAAAGGATACTATCTGGATAAAGAATAATAAACAGGATGTGGATGCAGGCTGCATTCAAACATGTCTCTAAAATTATTCGATCTCTGACTTCTTAGACTTTGTTCTAAACTACACTGTAAAAAAACAATAAGTAAAATTTACTTAATTTTTTCAAGGCAAGTTTTTGCACTGATATTTTTTGAGTAAATTTCACAATTAAGTAAACTATAATTTATTAACTATAATTAAGTAAACTATACCTAACGAAGTTAAGTGAAAGTAACATTAGAAATGAATTAATTTTTAGTTAGCTAATTAAAGATTAAGTAATATCTATTCTATTTAATAATTTTTTCTTAGTACAACATTTCACTCAAACAATATAACATTGAATTAGACCACACTGTTTAAGTAATCAATACTTGCAGTGTATCTCATTATGTCCTCACTTTTGAAATATCATGTGTGAACGCAGACCTCAATACTTGGTAAACAATACACAATGACGGTAACATTTGATAGATCGTTTTTGTGTTTTTTCTATGCGTCACTTTCAAGTAGAAAATGAACTCCAAATGTCACAAAATGGCAAATTACTAATTCTAGCAACAAAGTAATGATAAAATAGTGTAAATACAGCTGGAAACAACCTCATTAATTATGATGTGCATGATGGGAACATCAGTATCAGAAAACTTGAGTAATTTTACTTAATTTTATAATGTTGATATTTACACTTTCATTTCTACACGATTGAATGAGTTCTACTATAGAATTTACTTTTTTTTATTCTTGCCTGAACTAACTTTTTTCATGTAAACTACATTGTTGTTTTTCTGTAGTATTTACTTCACCAAAAAATTATTTTTATCAGTGTACTTTAAGGCAGCAATATATGTATTCATAGAGGTCAAAGTAATCCCAGAATGCACTGGGGTCACCTCGGTTATAAAAAACCCCCCAAAAAAACCCATAATGGACAAAGCCAGGGATATGTTGACTATTTGTAATGGTCAATAATAAGAATGGCCAGACAAAATCTATATTATATAAAATAATAATAAAAAATATATATTTTTGTTCTGCATGGTTCTTCATGTTGGTTGCATTTATTAAAATCGTTTTGTTATTTTTTTCTTAAAAATTTTTTTTATAAAAGATTAAGCCAAAGTACTTAAGGTCTTCATTATAATAATATTGCCAAATATTACATCCAAAGCACTAACATTATAGAAGAGGCGTATTCATGTCATTATATGTATGAATTGCATTTGAATTTATGTATTTTTGAAAAAATTAGTAGATCTGAACAAAAAAAGTATATAAGGCATTTATAATCAATTCGAAATGAAACGTATCAACACATATCGTTCTTCTTTGTGTTTCACTTCCTCTCATGATCATTGAAATATATAAAAAGTCTCTTGTGCCCTTGTTGTTTGTATTGCTGCTTATTTAGAGCGTTCCAAAAACTCACAAGGTTCCATTTGAGTTGAGATGTTGCCTTAGAAGGCAGCTGCCTATGTAGGCAGAGAGGCTGCAACACACACCACGCACACACTAACCCAAACTGCCAGAGAACACACATCTAGAGCTATAGTTGGTCTTTAGTGATGAAAAGTGCTCATATGTGTGGGAGGTGGAGGATAAGATTTATCCGTTTGTTTTCCATGCGAATAAGTAGGCCAGACCTCTGACAGACATATCCACATACCCCATTACCCTCAGGCTGACAGGGCAAAGCTAATAAATATCAGATCATTGGAAGGAGAGAGAGAGAGAGAGTGTGTGTAAACCCATCCCGAGGGCAGCAGTCTTGATGCCTGGACTGCCTTAGGGAAATCCAACTAAACAGTCCGTTGCTCAGTCTGTTTGTCTTACAAATATGCTTTGGCAAGAACACTGCCACTTTAATGTGTGACAGATAAATCCAACAGAAACATTCACAAACAGCGGGGGCCAGATCAAGCCGTCGGCTGTTGAAACGTGGCACGCTTCACTAAAATAAGCATTTATAAGACGACATTAATATTTCTGTTTACTAATTAAGAACTTTGTGCTCCAATTCGGCTAACATCCTTAGATAAAAAGTAATAAGGACTTTTTTGCAAACTGTGTGTGTGTATGTGTGTACAGTAAGGAGATTTATCGCTTTTTGTTTCATAAGCAATCTTTCTGAATGTGCCCTGTCTAGAGATCTGGTCTTTATAATGGTCAATATGAGTCATAATCTTATCAGCTTCTTCACAGATATTAGTTATTCATTTAATCACAATGATAAACACAAAGTTTTGTAATATTGTGGGATATATGCAGTTGTGCGGCATAGGCACCTTAGAGTAAATACTCTACATTCCCATTCATATTTACGTTTTTTTTTTAGGGTGACTAGGGACATGAAATTGTCTTGCTATGACTTCTTGTTTTAAAGGGTTAGTACACCCACAAATGAAAATTCTGTCAGTATTTATTCACCCTCATGTTGTTCCAACCCCGTAAGACCATAATATTTTTTATTTAATCTGAGAACTGGATCACTCCTGCATAGTCCATAGGCTTCTTGAGGAATTGAAACTTGCTGGCCTCGAAAAGTTATTAAAGGGTTAGTTCACCCAAAAATGAAAATTATGTCATTAATTACTCACCCCATGCTGTACCAACACCGTAAGACCTTCGTTCATCTTCAGAACACAAATGAAGATATTTTTGATTAAATCTGAGAGCTGGATCACTCCTACATAGACTGCCTAAGGGACTGGCACTTGTCGGCCCATAAAGACATTAAAGAAAATGTTTAAATATTCCATGTGCCTACAGTGGCTCAATTATAAGTTTATCAAGCGACGAGACTACTTTTTGTGCGAAAAAAAACATAAATAATGACTTTATTCGACTATTCCATTACTTCCTTATGGGCGCATGCGCGAGAACTGAGATGACGACGTTCTTCTTCGACTACTTCTTGTTACCGGCTGCTCACCGCTTAGGATATACCGCCACCTACCGTATAAGATGATGATTGCGCTCCGGCTATATCAGCACATCATCTTTATACGGTAGGTGGCGGTAATACTCCTAAGCGGTGAGCAGCCGGTAACAATAAGTAGTCGAAGAAGACGTCATCATCTCAGTTCTCGCGCATGCGCCCATAAGAAAGTAATGGAATAGTCGAATAAAGTCGTTATTTATGTTTTTTTTTCGCACAAAAAGTAGTCTCGTCGCTTGATAAACTTATAATTGAGCCACTGTAGGCACATGGAATATTTAAAGATTCTCTTTAATGTCTTTATGGGCCGTCAAGAGCCAGTCCCTTAGGCAGTCTATGTAGGAGTGATCCACCTCTCAGATTTAATCAAAAATATCTTCATTTGTGTTCCGAAGATGAACGAAGGTCTTACGGGGTTGGAACAGCATGGGGGTGAGTAATTAATGACTTAATTTTCATTTTTGGGTGAACTAACCCTTTAAAGACATCGTTAAAATAGTCCAAGTGTGGCTCTATCTTGAGTTTATCAAACGACGAAAACAATTTGTGCGCAAAAAACAACAAAAATAATGACTTTATTTTCAACTATTCTTTTACTTCTCTCTCTGCCTCGAGTCAGGTTACTAGTTTAATTGTTTGCACACGCATCACACACATGACCAGCGCTGAATAGTTGAAATAAAGTCGTTATTTTTGTTTGTTTTTGCAACCAAAAAGTGTTCTCATTGCTTGATAAAGTTAAGATTGAGCCACTGTAGACACTTGGACTATTTTAACGATGTCTTTAATAACTTTGAGGCCGGCAAGTTTGAGTCCTCAAGAAGCCTATGGACTAGTGTGGATGAGTGATCCAGCTCTCAGATTTCATCAAAAATATCTTAATTTGTGTTCCGAAGATGGACGAAAGGTCTCAGGTTGGAACAACATGAGGGTGAGTAAATACTGACAGAATTTTCATTTTTGGGAGAACTATCCCTTTAATATGAGGAAACACAAAGGCCAAATTCCCTTAAATCGTTCCTCACAATGAGTAAAACCAGAGAATATAGTTCCCATTTCGAACATCAGGGCAATGAATAAGAAGTTCCAATCAACTAAAGATGTTACGAATCTGCCTGGAAGAGGACGTGTGTCTATATTTTCTTAATGTGCAGCGAGGAGGAAAGTTTGAGTAGACCAAAGACTCTCCAAAGATCACAGGTGGAAGAATTAGATAGATGGATATACTGTGTGTGTTTGAGATTAAACCCAGTATGACTGCATCCAGACCACAGGTGTAGTGTAGCAAAGCTCAGATCAGTTTGCAGAGGTTACAGATACGTTTCAGATAACGCTCTCCACCCTGCCCATGCCACACACACAGTTAAATTCTTTTTTGTTGTTTTTTTATGCCTTGCAAGCTACCAAATATTTGAATAATTCAAAATAAACATAAATTAATTTGTAATCAACCTGAAAAATACATGTTGCTCAACCACTGGTCTGAATATTTAATATCTAGCAGAAATGCAACAAACAAGGTGCACAAAAGTCGTTTTATGGCTAAAGGAATGCATAGTAGTTATACTAGACAAATACTAATGATGCACAGAAATTTCAGCAATCGAAATATGTGTGTAAATCCTTTTAAGCACTAATTGTTTTGGAGGAACTAAATCACTGACTGAAACAGTGATGAGTCACCATCTATTTCCTGCACACAATGTGGATAAGCTACAAGTAAACCTGTAAGCTCTGTGGACACACTTCACCATAACCAAAAGAAAAAAAAATCAAAATTATATAAAGTCGCATATGTGAGTATAAGGCCCTATTTTAACGATCTGAAACACAAGTGTCAAAGCGCAATGCGCAACTTTGTGGGCGGATCCCGGCGCTGTTGCTATTTTCTCGGCAGGATAAATGCCTCTCGCGCCTGGCGCAAATCTAAAAGGGGTTGGTCTGAAGTAGCTTCATTATTCATAGGTGTGGTTTGGGCGTAACGTGAAATAAATCGAGCGTCATATCACATTCCCTTTAAGAGCACGATGAAACAACGTGCACTTGTTCCGTGGCGCAATACTATTAAAACGGCGCATTTACCAGAAGCGCTTCACAATCGGTTCACAGCCGAGGAGATTGATGTTCTCGTCAGGGCCGTAAAAGAAAGAGAAGTGACATTGGGAATGGGACAAACACACCCAAATTAGCTTCGGTTAAACATGCATATAATAATTTGGGTAAACGTGTAAGCTTCTATTTTCCCCATTGTCATGAACACAACAATAATTTCCCTTGTGTTTTAATAGTTTTCCTTATAATAATGTATCATTTG
The DNA here is from genome assembly GCA_030378365.1 of Hybognathus amarus. Lineage (NCBI taxonomy): Eukaryota > Metazoa > Chordata > Actinopteri > Cypriniformes > Leuciscidae > Hybognathus > Hybognathus amarus. The sequence goes on from JAQIUQ010004294.1 coordinate 210,207, forward strand.
CAAAAAGTAAAATGCATCTGTGTAGATGAGAGTATCATCTACAGTGTATGCGCATTGTTCACACTGGCCAAGCATGCGCGCTTAAAATAGCATCTGAATGTACGCGCAACGCGCCACTGACTTTAGACAACTTTTTTCTGGTCAGTGGCGCAATTGTTTTCTGGAACTGCAAAATAGCACTGGGAAACATTTGCACCGAAACATGCCTCCTTTTTTGCGCCGACCTGCCCAGGGAGCGCAAGTTCATTCCCTAGTTTACCGATGTGCGTCTGTGGAGGAAAAGCCCGCTTTGCGCTGGTGCAAAATAGGAATGATAAATGTGTTTGTGTATAAAATCATTTGCGCCGGGTGCAAGATAAGGCCCATAAAGTCATACTGTATTAGGTAAAAAGTCACATTTGTCATAACTGCAAAATATAAAATCACATTGTGAGTTCTAAAGTCATGATTACAAGTAACCGTAACACTTTATAATACGGGTGCACTAATAAGCATTCATTTATGTGTTAATTAAATTATTACATTACAAATATGTTAATTACCACAATTAGTCAATGCTATGCTCTTCAACTTCCAGTTGTCTGCTTTAATTAATCATTAGCTAATGATTTGCAAGGGTATCATTATGTTATGACTTTACTTGTTGAGGCACATAACTATTAGCTAATTGTTAAGTAATGTCATTTCGTTTTGACATCCACACAATGGATTTCAATTTCCCGCCTTCTACAGCCCATAAAACCCATAAACCATAAAATGACATATTACTTAACAATTAGTTAATAGTCATGTGCCTCAACGAATAAAGTCATAACACAATGATACCTTTGCAAATCAGCTGATGATTAATTAAAGCAGACAACTGAAAGTTGAAGTGCATATCATTGAATAATTGTGGTAATTAACATTAATTTTCACTATAAGTTAATAAAATATGCTATTGAGGAATTTATATACAATGACACATTGAATTAATAGCAATTTATTTATTACTTAATCTATTAATCATACTCTTTATTAGTTGCTGATGCAGTAATAATTAATGGTTTAGTTCTTCATGAGTCATACATTAATTCATGATTATTTGTGCATTAGTTAAACATGAATTAATGCATATTAGTGCAATCGTATTGTAAAGTGTTACCCAAGTAACAAAGTCACAATTGCAAAATTGCGAGATATGAAGTCACATTGTAAGTAAAAAATATTGCTTTAGATATAAATCTAACAAAAATAAAAAATTAATGAAACCAACTAAAACTAATGATGCTTATATTTTTACTGACAAGACAAAAATACAGATGAAGAAAGTGATTTGGAGGTTCTCCTTTTATTAGTAATCGAAACATGCGTTTTACAGCTGTGAGGCAGAACCAATGATATGTATGAAAGAGAAATGAACAGTAAATGACAGCAGAGAGTGCATGATCAGTCAACTGTGAAAAGTAAAAAAAAAAAATACTCTTCAGATTTGCATCACACTTAAGTAAAGCACTAAACATGAGATATGAGTAAGTGACGCTCTGAGAGGGGAATTCTCCAGGACTAGGGGGGAGTATGCAAGACTGGATGTTCATATCCATCTTTCTCTGTCTCAGCGTCTTTTCTTTCTTTCTTTCATGTATAGAGCAGGCGTGATGAATTTTAATATGCCACCCCAGATATCTGTTGCTCACACTTCAGTTTCACACCCAAGCAAATGCAGTGGTTTTGCATAGATGCAGAAACTCTGCAAAGCCCCAAGATGTTTAAGACAGCTGCTGAGGCTAATGGGCTCTATGAAGTATATCACCGACTTACTAACCACAGTGTTTCAGTCTATAAACACACAGGAACGACCTGCATTCACCAACAGGGGAAAATTTATTTGAATGACAACGTTCAGAGAATCACTAATTGAGATATTGGTTTATGTTTGCCTTTTCATTACACATTATATACATTTTGAGAAAGAGAAACAATTGAGACATTATAACTATTTAATTTGGTTTTTGTTTTCCTTCCTGAAGTGCAGATGTGTTGCTGAGATATACACAACTGAACTGCATTGTCTGTATCAAAAGGACTCTGCAATCTCTTATCACCATCAAGTCCCTGAGCAAACCAAGAAGCCTTCAGGAAAAGATAACAAGCCCAAAGTTGACCACAAAACACAGTGACATCCCTTTTATGAGCGAGAGAACATCCAGAGCACTGCCACAGGAAAAAGAAACCAAAACAAAGCCACACATGTGAACATGTGCATGCAGTTATGCACATATTGTATACACTCCAACATGAACAACATATGCAAACTACAGTTTGGTGCATGGTGAATGCATACTAAATATATGCATTTATCTAAATATCCTTAAACAAAATAAACATATATTATTTTATTTTTATAATATAAAATATATTATTATTATTTTCTTAACCCGAATAGCTGAAAAACATATGTACATAACTGGCAAATATTTTTTTTTAGCATAATGTTAAACATCACTAAATTTGGTTGTTTATTGCATTGTAGGTTTAGAAATTAGCCAAATATTTGAGTAGACAAACATTGCTTCTTAACCAGAAATCCTCCCTTGGTCAATGAGTTCAGAATCGTACAGACTAAGCTGGTTGATCATATTTTTTTGTTGATGAAAAGCATAACAGTCTTGGTCCACTTGGTCCATGCAGTAAATCAGTGTAAACCAGCTTGGACCTGCATAGAATCTTATGTTCATCCAAGATAGTCTTTTTCTGCAGGGTAATTCACTGGATCAATCATGATCAAGGGCACATCCATGTCCTGTCTGTAATGTTCCTAGGTCATTTTGTACAAGGAAATGAACCTTCAACATTTACCAGCAGTCCAAATCCTCAACCATTAAGGTTATCAGCATCCTAAATAAATCCTGATGGGAATAGGTTAATGTTTCCCCGCCATTGATGGCATTTTCTGGCAATCCAGAAAATTTACAGTAAGGGGCACTGTTACGCATCTGAAAGAGTACAGAATCTCTGGATTCAAAAAACAAGTGAAGAGGCAGCATAAACAAGCAACAGAAGATTGCTTATGCATATGTACATATAACGTGATTGTAACGTAGGCCAGCTACTAAGAGCTGTGTGAGTAAAACTCACTCCTCTGACCTCAAGAGTGGAACTGGAGGAGTTACTGTACATTGGTGCCATGACCCGAATGGGAGTGAGGTTTGAGGGTGAGTGTAATGAAAGCCAGCTTTCTAGTGGAGCTCTAGTGGAAGTGATGGTGTCGATTGGGAGTGACATGCTGGGGGGCCTAGAGGAACTCCGAGTGGACTGTGCGCTCTCTTGTGGCCGGCACCCTGCTGCTTAGATGGCTGCTGCTTGGGCTGGGCAGGGGCGGAGGCAGCGGCAGGAGGGCACCCTCGGTGACGAGCAGCCGGAGGCGCAGCTGGTGCAGACGGAGCAATACGTAACTGAACGAAGAAGTTGAAA